>CM062809.1:885740150-885920924 GCA_031772625.1 Pinus tabuliformis | reverse complement strand
AATGATGTTCCCATCCTGGAGAATGGAAAGGAAAGGACCAAACAAGAATATTTGCTTCAAAAGGTTGAATTTATCCTGTTGAGGTCTAGCCTTGGGGATGCTAAGCAAAATTTGATCCTAGAGTTAGGGCTTGGGACTCCTAGAGATCCCACATTAGAATTGCCTCAAATTTGGAAGAAAGTGAGGGGACCTACCAGCATAGTAGCCTGTAGGAGATTGAAATTTTTCCTTTGGTCAATTCCTTGAAATTGATGCCCTAGATGACCTAATGGGGCTAGACCTAGGGAAAAGGGGAAAAGGGTAAAAAGAGGGTTAAAATGATCACCCTTTTGAGGGATCAGTGCCTAATTCACTTGGGGATATGGAGTCAAGGATGATGATGAGTAAGAACTTGGTTTCTTGATCAAGGAGGCCTAGAAAGTCAACTTCATCCAATGTTGAGAGAAAGAAAAGAAAAGTGACCTTCAAGCATTTATACTTCAAAGAAAATGATGCAAGCTTATCGAGACAAATAATCTCTAGGACATTTCATTCATATAACATTGGCCCATACATTAAATTAGCTTAAACATGCTTAATTCCACATTTCAATTATGCAGCAACTAGACCTAATTTTAGCAGTGTGCAGCAACAAGAATAACAACGTCAAAATTTACTTACAATTCTATAGAATATATCCAACCAAAAATTCGCAAGACAAATCTCCAAGACAAGAGAAATAGCCCAAATCCATACATCAAAATTCATCCATCTCCAAAAAAATCCTCCAAGGATGATCCTCAAGTGATGATCCAAATGAGTGTATCTAGCATCAATATATAGCCTCCTAAGGAGTTCAAATTAACCTATGGGCCTACATTAGCCCCTAATGATAAAATAATGTGCAAATAAAACCCCTATTGGTGACAAGCCCACCAAACTAGCTCACAAGTGTAAAATTAAGCCTCACAAGGGACCAAATGATAATATGTACATGTCATGGGGCCCTCCAAAGGCCTAATAATGTCCTGAAGTGCCATACTGAGGAATAAATTCCTCGGATATGATGGACAAGGGGGTGGCCCCTTGTTCTCTAAGTAGTAGACCTGCGGTGCTCCCAATGTGTCTGAGGGCACATAAATGACCCCATGGGTCTTCATATGAATCAAAGATGCATGTAGATCCTCTGCAAGGGTCTGAGTGGTAGAATGAATGATGTCTTGACATCGTACAAGTCTTGGGACACCTTCCAAGTGTGTGGGGCTCTTGTGGGGGCCTATTGGGCATAATGTACCAAGTATTTCACCATCCTCCCAAAAGTGGATTGCTAGTAGTCTCTGAGCATCGATGAAGATCCGCGGAGTGGTGTCTGCTACTGAGGAGGCCAATGGCTCTTGATGCACACCCTATGTGCCAATGTAGACCTTTGGGGGTTTCGTATAGGGAGACCAAACCCAAATGGAATCCACCTATAATCCTGCATAAGATCCAATGCATCCCCTAGGCTTCCAGTACAACCATTCATTAAAATAATCAAGTAAAAGAGCTTACAAATCATGGATAATAAAGTGGGCACTTCATAATGGCATGCCCTTCCGTAGTGGGCTTTGGCATGTGCTTATGTCTCCAAGCTCCAAAGGGGATTAACCAAGTACCTTATTAAGTGGTTTCAGCCCTTAAAGGGGATAGTATGTCCAAGGTATATCCCTCTAATGGGGGTAGCAAGTGATAAATAAGTGGAATGGAGTAGGGAATGAGAGGGGCAATCCTAGGCCACATATTGGGGCATAGGGGTAGCTATATAAGGGGAAGCCCACACCTAGGTATGTAATGTGTAGGAGGGAGAAATCGTGGTACATGAGGTGCCCCGACCTTGATTTTTCCACCCTTCTTTATATGCCTTTTTCCTTTTATGAATTTTCTTTAATTAACTGCTCGGGGCTCAAAGGACAAGAGCATGATGTGTAAGATATAGCAATTATTACCCTCTTTAGGTAGGGTGGTTCATTGCCCTCTAGGGATTGGGACAATCATGGGTTACTGGATGATAAAGGAGGCTCATCTAGGACCTATGGAACCAGGGTGATGGCCATGGATTGGGGTAGAGCTCATGCATTGGCTTTTGCCCACATGCTAATTATTTTGTCTCGACCATCTTTTGCATTTTGTGGTACAATTTCCTATTAAATGTGGCCAATTATTCTTTTTTCTTTTTCTTTTAATTGCTTCAACCTTTGGGGCATCATTCCAATCCTGACCCAAGGTGGGGCCAACGGGATAGGGAGGCTAGCCCTATGTGGGCCTATAATAGAAATTTTGATCCAGGTGGGAGAAATGATGAATGGGTTATAGTGAGTGGAAAGGGAGTAATATATGCGGGTAAAGGAACGGGTCTACGCACCCAAAGTCGGGGTTTCCCAAGTAGTACCACCCTAGAACCAAATGGTCAATAAAGGAGATCTCACGAGACTAAGATCCAATGGCAACAACCAAAAGAGATCAAGGGGACAAGAGCACAAACTAAGCCCATCCTTTCCGCCAAAGCCCCCCATCAATTCATACCCAGAAGTATCCATGACAAGTAAACCCAATACTCAATTACCAAGTGACAAGACGTACCTTTAGATTCAGGAGGCCCACCTTCAAATATACGATCAATACAGGTGGGTGAGGGACCACATGGATGGCTCAGGTGGCAGGTAAATGGCACAACGAGCTAGTAGGAGGATGCAAGGGGTTGTTGGCTGCCCACTGAGGCTCATCATGGAGAAAAATTTCTCTTGGGGTATCATACACGAAGTGGTGGGTAACAGGTATCATTTTGTTACTTATGTCTTTGAGACTTGTTGGGGAGGCCGCCCTTGCGGGGATAATATCCATTCACAAAAGAGCAGAAAAAACCACTAAAGTGATAGTTGTGGTTCATCTCATTGTTGCTAAATACCTCTAAGTGAGGCTTTCCACTAGGCTGCCAAGCTTTACTATAACATTTCCTTCCAACTTCCCATTAAAATACAAAAGTACATCCTTTTAATTTCTACTTCCATAATTTATGCAATATACATAAAAAAATATCATATATTAGCATTATCCCTAGTCTAAAACCCTTTCAAATTATTGTCAATCATTAGACTTAGTTGCTTTTGGGGATTCCCCCTTGTGTTAGAGGATAGCTGAGCTACACAAAGTGAAAAAGGCATTCAGGTTACATTTGGTATCCCTTCTCCAATATCCCTAGGGCTCACTTGTGTATAGGGATTTGTCATTTAAGGTGAGGATTTTGGGTTGTAACAAAAATGTAGAACTAGAAATTGAAATATGAAATGGATAAATGAAATAAATAAAGAAAGGAAGATGAATTATAAGCACCATCCTCTTGTTTAAGGATGGTAGTTGATGATGCAGGAGTTTTTTTCGAATTCAAAAGTTGAGAGTGTGGTACTCTCAGAGTCAAAACACGTTATGAGTCTATTTCCACTTGATTTGTCTTATTGGATATACAAGGTATTTCTCAAGGAAAATCAAAGAAAACTCGGAAGACAAACCATTGTCAGCTCAAATTGTCCTCTCGCTCTTCAGGGTAAATCTAATCACCACTAGGGAGGCTTCCTTATAAAAGATTATTGCACTACAAACAATAGCACCAACACAATATGGAAGGTTAAATCCATATCTACATTGGAATATGACGGACAGAACTTTGTTTTGTTAAGATAAAAATCAATTATAAAAGGGTCAAAGTGCACTTTGTTTTCAAAACCTCAATTGATGGTCAAAAAAAAAAATCCTAATACCAACAGCCAACCGACTACACACAAGTTGATGAAATCCTTTTTATCTTAATTCAAAGAATAATTTACTCTTGAATATACTTGATACCATAGGCCATATCGAACTCAAACTAACATTGCTATGAAAGGGAAGGATTCTGATTTCTGATTTCTGATTTCTAGGATAGTTCAAAAAGAAAACAAACAAGAAACCCTTTTTGTGTATTGATAGATTTTATTCAAGCTAATATGAGAGAATATGTGACACTAAATTGTATTCAATTACAACTTCTAAACTATCCTAGGAACAACAGCCAAGAAGAGGATCCTTTTTAAGAATTTTTGGGTCATATAGATGTACACATGAGGACCATTCCAGTGCCAACTTGATACATAGCTTCAAATCCTTATACTTGTTACCCACAAAAATGGGTAACACCCTAGGAGAAAAATTCTCTCTAATTTTTGACAACCAACCAGCTAGCATCCCTACACATTCGGTTGATGATGATGATATGCCAACTCCTTCACCATCTACACCAGTCACTACATCTCTCACCATCAAACATTCCTCTTGGATGAAGGTGGGATACCACTCACTGACATGTACTTTGATCATTCTGCATTCAGGTGATTTCACTTAATGTTTCAGGCATTTAGTAAGGATAAAGGGGTGATCTTGATGATTGATTAATCTTCACTCTCACCTTACCAGGGGGGTTAATTTTTAGCTCTATTCTAGTGGGACCTCCCTTAAGGCATTAGGGTTGTAGGGGGGGCACTACTTGGAAAACCAAGATTGAAATAGCATGTTCATTCTCCCTTATACCATACTTAACATTTTCCATGTTCACACTATAAGCCCTTGATACCATCTCCATTCTTCGGGTCTAACTTGTCATTGGTTCATTAGGATATGGCACCCTCCTATCCACATCCTTGAGTGGGGATATAAAACATTTCTCTGGAAGTTGATGCAATGAAAAGAACAACAACACAGGTGGGTTTCTATAATTTGTAGAGGAGACAACCTTCTTTCATTTCCTCTAATGCCCTAGCCCTAGAAAAACATAATATGGACACAACAAAAGAAAAATAAAAACAAAATGAAAAAGATGGTTGGGACATAAGATAGTGCATGGGCAAAGGACTAGCACGAGGTTCCAGAGCATTTGAAGATCCATCTCATCAAAAGGAACTCTTACATGTGCCAACCTTGATGAGCTATAAACTACTTCATTCCAAGGATAAATTAAATTCTACATCCTAAAGAGAAAGCTTTGATCCTTGAGCTATGCACCATAACACAAATCATTATAAAAAGGAAGTATAAGATAAACCAGAGGGGTGGAACAATCATACTAAGTGGGGTAACTAATGCATCCAAGATTTCTCCCTCCATTACATCTATACATTTAGGATGTGGACTCCCATTTGTTGGTCCCTTTACCATGGAACTTGGCCTATTGGTTGAATGGTTAACCTTGGAAATGCCACCTCCCCTTAGGGGTTGGAAACACCTAATAGGATTGACTACTTAGCCACCCCTACAAAGGTAGGGAACACCTTTACGGGACTTGGTCTAGTTAGATATTTGAAGGTGATCCTAGTTTGAAGTATTAATATGCCCTTAACACTTAAGTATGATCCACTTAGATGCATTTATGATCTTAGTCTCTAATGAATCATTGCTTTCACTCGAGTTTGAGTTGTTTTTTAAAAGTGGTCCAGAGAAACAGAGGTCTTGAGGGAACCCTACTCCACATGATGCCCAGGCCATACATTTCATTCCAAAGAGCATGATGACTTTGCAGATGCAGTATTTCCCACATTTAGCAAAGCGTTGGGCCTCTTGATGACTTGAGCAACTAAGATACATCCTGGAGCATCTCCAGGAACTAGAACATTGGGCTTCTCTTTCCTAGAATGGAGGATTCTTGATGATGTACTAGTGGACCCAAAATGCCCCCAGGTTGGCCTTGACACTACTTGATGGGCATGCCATGATCCAGGGCCCAGATGATGATGGTCATCCTTAGGATGATTGATCAGGGCTTGTTGCACCAAATGGGGCCCTAACACTGGAGAGAGGAGGCACCATGATGCTTACTTGACACCATGGATGTGACATGTGGCACCCACAGCTAGATTTTGGACCCTTGGAGCTAATTTGATGCATGATTTAGGGAATTTCCTCAAATGGAGGATGATCATGATGCTTGGAGACATTTTCAGCCTTTACTTTACCTTGATGGAGAATTTGGATCCTAAAAGGGGCATGCCATCATCACATTTTTCGCCCTTTATCTCACACGTGTGGGCTTATCATGGCAAATTATGTTGCAAAACTAGTGGGATGGATTGTAACCCTAATTTATTTTTTGTCCACTCAAAAATGGGGCCCTAAAACTGGAAATAGGAGACACCATGTTGCTTACTTGACACCATGGATATGACATGTGGCACCCACAGCTAGATTTTGGGCCCTTGGAGCTAATTTGATGCATGATTTGGGGAACTTCCTGAAAAGGAGGATGATCATGATGCTTGGAGACATTTTCAGCCTTTAATTTGCCTTGATGGAGAATTTGGATCCCAAAAGGGGCATGACATCATCACATTTTTAGCGTTATATCTCACACGTGTGGGCTTATCATGGAAAATTATATTTTAAAACTAGTGGGATGGCTTGTAACCCTAATTTACTTTTTGTCCATTCAAAAATGGGGCCCTCACACCAAAGAGAGGAGACACCATATTGCTTACTTGATACCATGGATGTGACATGTGGCACCCATAGCTAGATTTTGGACTCTTGGAGCTAATTTTATGCATGATTTGGGGAATTTACTCAAATGGAGGATGGTCATGATGCTTAGAGACATTTTCAGCCTTTACTTTTCCTTGATGGAGAATTTGGATCCCAAAAGAGGCATGCCATCATCACATTTTTAGCCCTATATCTCACACGTGTGGGATTATCATGCCAAATTATGTTGTAAAGCTAGTGGGATGGCTTGTAACCCTAATTTACTTTTTGTCCACTCAAAAATCAACTTGTGTAGGGGATTTTATTTAAAAATCAAGTGAATTAGACCTCATATAAATGAGTCACCTCGCTGGTTAGTTCATCATCACTTGTGGAGAACTCGACCTCCCTTAGATATTTTCATGTGATCAACATGCCTTTTGGAAGGGATAAAAAACTCCCCTTCTCTAATTGTCTTGGAACATCCATTGAGGAAGTAGAGTTGAATAATACAAAGTATGAAAGGGGACAGTGACAATAAGGATTCCCTAGAAAGAAAGAACATGGTGGAAGAGTTGGATCTAAACTAAGAACAAGAGATCTTTGTTGAGGTGTTGGAGAGGAAAAGAATAAGAAGATTAAGAGCATGGAAAAAGAGTTAGATCACTATTTGATTGCAATTTTGAATGTATGCCTACAACATATTTTCAAAAAGGATAGAGGATTCAAAGAATTCAAGGGATTTTAAAAAGTGAAGAAGATTCATAAAAATTGTTAAGGGAAACACCTCGTGATGTATGTGAATGTTAGGTTTCCCATTGGAGAGAATGATTTGTATGGAAAATTCACACTATGAGTTTTAAGCATATATAATATAGAGAAATAAAATATTGAGACGAAACAAGATAATTGACAACCAAATGGTACTAGGAGTACAAACAAGTCTAACTAGTATGATAAACAAGAAACAGTAAATTACGAATTGAGATATAAGCTAATTTAATTATCATGTAAGTGAGATAGTACCTACAATATGAAAAATTAAGATGTAAGTAAGTCTAATCAATATCAAACTATAATAGAAACTAAAAATGAACGTAAACACTTAAATAGAATGACAAGTGGTGTAGGGTAAGAGAATGAGACCCACACTTAGCTGAATGCAATCAATGTAGTGTAGGAGCCCTTTTTGGCATGACCTATGACAGAAGATAGCATTCCCTATTGGATGTGGCAACAAATGTGAATAACACAAAGTGTTAACCCTCATGTTTCATGAGGTTTATACCATAATTGAAAACCCTATCCAAGCAGGTTGCATTTGGATCACAATGATCCATTTATCCTTATGGATTCATTCATTCTAGGGATGATTGCATGTTTGTGATGTTCATCACACATGTTAAAGGTTTATAGGTTGATCTTGAATATTTTCGTGGATGTTGGCCATATTACTTGTGCATGATTTCGTAGAGTTGCTTCCCGTTTGATAGTTTACCTAGTGACCATTTCAATGGGTCTTGAGGCATTCTAATGATATTAGTTTATCTACACATATTTTAAATTTGTATTGGCTCTAGAGCACTCTTTTATAGGTTGTATCATGTTTGTTTCATCTATAATTGAGCACCTTGGATGGAGGATGTTCATTGCCATATTCCATGTATTGCCAATGGACATGTTATATGGAGTGTTCCTCATTTTACACATCTCCCTAGTAAATATGGCCCTCCCAAATACTATATTTTGAATGGTGTATCATAGTGGGAGTCTTATTAGTTAGACGCCCTTGCTCATGTGGGCAGTCTTTGAACATTGATTTAGTGTTGATGAGGTGAACTACTATTTCTAGTTGAGTGCTCCCCAAGTTTCATCTTATTGGGACATGTTTTGAGGCATGGTCACGTTGTATCACTTATATGCCATCCTCTCACTTCATGAATCTAGGAGATTAACTTGAGGATGGTGCTTAAAGAACTACACTAGCATATGGTTAGCCTAAATCCTTCATTTAAGGATCTACTACTTGGCATTTTATTTGGCCTCTTTAACACATTAGAGAACTAGTTTTATGAACCCTTGGAGAAGACACCCTAGCTGATTCCAATATTTTGGCCATGTGTTTGGTCTCTTGAGGAAATTGATCCCTTGATGAGTGGGAGTGCTTCGACTTTGAGCTTCTTTTGTGCATATATTCAAGCATATTGGATGGTTCACATGGAGATGATAAATGTTGCCTTTTGGAGATTCTACAAGATTTTACTCAGATTTGGGAAACACCTTGCTTGTAGAGGAGACATGAGGCATGGCCACCCATTATTCTATATTTAATCATGCACATTTTTACTTTTCACTAGGAGTTAGTTATAAAATATTATTTTTTGTGCTTTCCTAGGAGAGATATGGATCTAAACTTGGAATAATATTATTTCATGTTGAAATTTATTGTGCCCTATCTCTATATAAAGAGGCTCCCTCCCATTTTGGTTGTCCTTGAAAGTATGGTAGACTTTTGAGAATCATTGTCAAAGATTTATTTGAAGGCTATCAGAAAGTTAAGAGTTTCATTTTTGTTCACGTGAGGCAATTGTTATCGAATTTATCATGGCTGAATGTTGATGCTAAAAACTACTTGAAAAGGAGTTGTTTCAAGTGCTATTTGTGAAGGGTTTCTCTACTCTAATAGAAGGAATTAGGTGTAGGATTTCCTCTCTTGATCTGTTAAAATTGACAACTAGGGCCAAATTCCACCTTGGGATAGCTCATATGATGGAGATGATTATTGCATTGGATTCCTCTTTTCGAGAGGTCCAATTTTGATATAAAGATCATCTCATTTTGACAAAAAGAAGTGGAATTTTGAATTTATTCTCTCTCATGCACAAATTGTCAAGGTCGGCCTCAGTCAAATGTAGGCTCAAGAAGCCCAATGGATGTGTCTCCTCACCCTCAATAAATTGTATAAATAAGAGTGACCTCTCTCCTCATTTGGACATCACTCACACACATCATTCTTCTCTCTCTTCTCTTGATTGGTTCGTACAACTTGGGCAACCTCTCTCTCTCTCCCACATGTGCATAGGAGGACGAAAATTTCAGAATTGCAGGCCAAAAACTTCAAGGTGCAGGGACAGTGTTGACCAGCATTGACCAAGGTTGATTTGACCAAGTTTGACTTCGGTTTTCAAGGTAGAATTTTGATTTTCCTAGGCTGAGTTGCTGGCATAAAAACTGAGGTGTTTTGGGCAGTTTGACCTGCGTTGACCATAGGATTGTTTGACCGCATCTTGGACTAAAGTTTGACTGAGTTTGATTGAGGCTGGATGGATTGTTTTGGGTTGATTTTGACCCTTCTTGAAGGAAAAATTGGACTATTGTTGACCGAGCTGCTTGGAGGAAGTTTTGTGGTTGATTTGACCAGTGTTGACTTTCTAGTTAGGGCTGCAGTTCACTGTTGTTGACTATTGATTTTGACAGGGCTATTTTGACTGTGTATTGGGCAAGTAAATTTGATCTATGTACTCTCTCTCTCTCTGCTGAACTATTGAATAATAATAAGAAGATTTGATCAAAGGGTTTTCCCCACATTGGGGTTTTTCCCTAGCATCCGCCAAATCTTGTGTCCTCTTGTCTTGGCTTGTCTTCTGCACATGTTTTTATGTTCTATCTGCAATCACTGTCAATGTGTCTAAGTTAATGCTATTGCTACTAGAAATATTTGGAAATTGTCATTGGGCTGATAAGGAACATTGAAGTAAATTGTGTTAAAGCATACAACATACCATTGTTATCTAAATTTAAAATGGAATCAAAGCTCAGTTGAAGACAAATCCCAAGCAAGAGTGAGGAAAATAAATCACTACGTAAGTTTATTGGACAAGGACTTGGAACTAATCCCAATGACGACTACATCCAACTTCAAATCCGAGGACAAGCTTAAGGACAAATCCGACTATCATGCATGGAAGATGTCTCTAGATTTGACTTTGGAAGAAAATGATGCCATGGACTATGTGAAAGGAAGACTAGTCGAGCCTCCTTCAAATGCATCTTCAATTGCACAAAGAAAGTACAAAAAAGGTGAGGTTAAATCTAAGAAAATTATTGTTGATTCTATTCAAAAGCCTTTGCTTGCCTATATTTTTGTTTTGGAAACATCTAAGGAGATGTATGACAAGCTAGTTGGGATGTTCAAAGTAAATAATGCAAATCAAGTTCTCTTTCTTAAGAACAAGTTGAAAGACATCAAGATGGATAGAGGAAAATCCATTCAATCCTACTTCATGAAGATTACCGAAATCAAGCAAATAGGCAGATTTCATACTCTATCCTCCTAGTCCAGGAAGCCATTCACTCTAGCCACTCTTGGAATGAAAAGGGTTTCATCCTGAAATTGGACTTGGCAAATGCTTTTGACAGGGTCAGGAACTCCTTTCTATTTGTTGCTCTTCAAAAAATGGGCTTTGCTTCTTCATTTCTTGACCTCATAAGAGCTTGTATATCTGGACCTTGGATAGCCCCCCTTGTCAACAGCAAGCCTGGCCCTGCCTTTCAATCTTCAAGAGGATTGAGGCAAGGTTGTCCTCTTTCCCCCTACTTATTTATTTTAATGTCCGAGTCCTTCAGTTGCGCCCTCGATCATAAGCGGCAGGCAGGCCTCATTACTGGCATCAAATTTGAAGATGGAGTTAAAAACATCAACCACTCCCAATTTGCTGATGATACCCTGCTAATAGGAGGGGCGTCTGCAATCATAGCTCGAACATTCAAAGCTTTATTAGATAAATTTATGAGATACTCTGGGGCAAAGATAAATCATCTCAAAAGTTGTATTTATGGATGGAATGCCTCAGCACAAATGCTTCAAAACATAGCCAACATCTTTGGGGTGCCTTGCAAGTTAAATTGGGACCACTTCAGCTATTTGGGAATGCCTGTGAGTATAGGACACGCAAGAGTTGAAGTATGGGAAACAACTTTAGATAAAATGAAAAGAAAAGTTAAAAAGTGGGGATCCACTTGGCTCAATCCTACTGGCCAATTGGTGCTCCTTAAATCGGGCCTTTCTTCTCTTCCTCTATATCAGTTCTCCCTAGCTCAGGCTCCAGCTTCATTTCACCACAAAATGGATAGTATACTCAGGTATTTCCTATGGCAGGGAGGGAAAAATGAAAGGAAAAATTTAACTTGGTAAATTGGAAGCAAGTCATCCAAAGCCAAGAAAAAGGAGGTCTTGGAATCAGATCTCCAATGTTCACAAATTTAGCCTTTGGTGGCAAGATAGTTTGGAGATTAATCGAGGATCAGCAAGCTTGGTGGAAAAAGGTTCTGGAGGCCAAATATCTCAGCAACCCAAGGCAACAATTGCTAACAAGTGAAATACCCATCAGAAGCAGCACAAGAATTTGGAAACTTTTCAAAAAAGCCATCTCCTTTATGGCACAAAATGTCTCTAAGATCCCCAAGGGTGGCAGCAAAATCAACACTGGAGCTGATAAGATCATGGGGAACCAACCAATTAGCAGCCGTCCAGGTATGGATCCAATTCTTCTCTTTTTTCAAAGTAAAGGAATATACAGCTTAGACAAAATTTCTCAATGGGATATAAAGACTCAGGCTTGGAAGAAATGGAGCCTCCCTCCCATCCCTGAAAACCTCAAAGAGAACCTCGACAATTTTCAGATTCATCTTCACAAAATTGCTCCTATAATTGAAAATGGCATTGATGGATTCCGATGGGATCCCACTGGCTCCAGTTACTCAATACAAGCAGGTTATCATTATTTGTGTAACAGGGACTATCTGGCTCCACCATGGATGTATTGGAAAACAGTATGAAAATCTGAAGCCATTCCTAAAGTGAAATTCTTTATGTGGACCCTCTTAAAAGGGAAAACCCTCACCTCTGAAAATTTGCAAAAGAGAGGTATTGTTGGACCTTCCTGATGCCCAAATTGTCAAGAGGCAGAAGAATCAATCCAACACCTATTCATTTCGTGTCCCTTTGCAATCTCATGTTGGAATAACATTGCCCAAAATGTCCCTCTCACCTGGAATTCACAACTCTCCATTAGGGAAGTCTTAAACAACTGGAAGAAAAGCTACCCCTGGCAGCCCAAGAAAAACAATATTGCCAAGAGGGTGTGGGATGCCCTCCCTTATGCTCTCTTATGGAAAATTTGGATTGCTAGGAACCACAAGGTTTTTAAAGATCAGGAGACCTTAACCAGGCAGCTATGTAGCAAGTCTAAAAGCCTTGCGATAGAAACTATTGCAGCCAAGAGCACAAAGAAAATTGACATTGCAAGTCTTTGTGTTGAAGAAAGAGACTTCATCAGGAGTCTGATAGACAAGAGTAGTATCCTTCCAACAACAAACATCTACAACAACATGACTAGCACTCTCAGCCACAATTGGAAAATAAGATTTAAGCAGGATGAATTCAATGAATGGCTTCGCAACAGCAACTCTCACTCCCTTTTCTTTGACGGTGCCTCCAAGTCAAATCCGGGAGCGGCGGGGGCAGGGGGAGTTATCTATAAACCCAATGGAGACCCCTTAGTCACCTTTGAGTGGGGATTGGGAAACCTTTCAAATAACAGAGCAGAGGCTCTGGCGCTCTATCAAGGCCTCCTCCAACTACAAATCCATGGAATCAGGAAAGCTTTGATCTTTGGAGATTCTGCTATCATTATAAGTTTAATGATTAGCAAGCGAAAAGCCTCCAACATCTTCATAGAGCAAACCATCAGCAGATGTCAAACTATGATCAATCAAACTTGGGAGCTTAAATTTTTCCATATTCTTCGCACCATAAATCGAGAAGCAGACAAACTCGCCAGTCAAGCATGTGTCCAACCTAAAGGAAATATTCTCTGTAACAATGAAGATCTTTTTTAATTCCTCCTATGATCTCTTCATTATTTGTGACAAATCTCTAAATCCTGAGATCTACAGAAATTTCAAGACATACCCTGACCAAATCCAAGGAAATCCCTATGCAGCCAATTCTCTGCCGCCAAAAATCTTACCTTCTCATCCCACAGTCTTCATAGCTACTTTGATTTTTGGTCGCCCTTGTGAATTCCGTGAATCCTCCATCTATTACCGCGTGACTCTGTCCTCCACCTCTTGTAGCCCGCTCGCTATAAATTCCCGGGCATCTTCACTTTGTCTCCAGGCCTTCTATTCTTTCATCGATTGTTCCGCTGCTACCGCGGTCATCTCCAATCTCAGTTGCTCCATAGCGCCTATATCTCGTGCCTGTTCCCTTCGTTCTCCCTTCACTCAGAGTATTTCTCCCGGAAGACCTGTTTTGTTGTCTACTCTTTGTAGCTCCACCCTTGTTCCTCTAGTTGCTACTGCTCACCCTGAGATTTGTTGGCCTTTGTTCCCTCCCCCACCATTCCTCATCCCTCCTTCCAGTCCAACACTCCCCCTCGAGCTAGTGTAGTTGAGGGTCGTTTCAATCCAGTTCTATTTTCTGTCATAATGTAATCATTCCTTCCACTTACCTGCTCCTCCAGCCAGTTCTCCAAATAATGGAAGTTTTCATCGATCTTTTCTTTGTTCTATGAGCACTTACCCTTCCCTCTACCTTGTTCTGTAGATCTTCTATTTTGAGTTTATTGTTTTGGTTGCATCAGCTCTTTCTTGGTGCAGTACTCCAGCGTATCATCAAGACAGAGCTAAGGATTCTCTGATGGCTCGTAGTGAAGACTGCCTACACTGTTGAGATCTCTAGGAAGAGCTTGAACAAATCAGAGTGCACCAGCGTGTCCTGGATGAAAAATTCGACTCCTCCACTCGGTTAATCACTGCAAAATATGAAGCTGACTTAAATCTTTTTCTTCATCGTGTCACCTCCCTGCAAGATCAATTCAATGCCTTATCCAATACTTGCGCCCATATTCAAGAATCTATGGATATTCTAAAATACATGATGGAGAAGCTCAAAGCTCCAAGCACTTGCTCCTCCAGCATCAAGATCGCTGAAGCGGATAGCAAGCAGGAGGAATCTATTGCTCGTCATATCAGCCACATCAATATAGATTAGGATGTTTTGTAAATTCTGTCTACTCTTATTCCAGTTTGTCAAAATCTACTCTTGTGCTAGTTTCGTCCAAGTCAGAAATGACAGTAATTTAGCAGAATGTTGTAATGCAATCTAGTCTCCCAAACTCAGGAGCTTAGTCTCCCAAACTTTTTTGGAATATAATCAGCAACTGAATTTGTCCAAAAAAAAAAAAAAAGATTACCAAAATAAAAAATGATCTCCTATCTATTGGAGAAGTCATTGATGATAGGGAGCTCACTCTTATTGCACTTGGAGGCCTTACAAGAGAATGGGATGTGTTTAACACTACCATCCTCAACAATGACAGGATTCCTGGTTTTGACGAATTATTGGCTAGATGCACTCAAGAAGAAATAAGGATGATGAAAAGAGACAAGCCCTCAAATGGAAACAACCCTACCACCTTCTCCACTCATGCTAAGAGGAAGAACAATGCTGATCCAAGAAGACAAGGTCAAGGGTTCAAGTCGGGATTCAAAGAAGGAAGAAAAGGAAGATGCTTCAATTACAACAGGTTTGGACATTTTGCTAAAGAGTGTCCTCACAAGAAGGATACTCCAAGAGACGATGACAACAATAACAACTACAAGGGCAATGGGAATCAAAGGAACAACAGGTTCAACAACAAAGGAAAGAGGAATGCTCCCGCTGCTCGAAATGGAAATGGTCATCCTCCCAAGAAGTCAAGAAACTCCAGGTATGAAGAAGTTAATGTTGTAGAAAAGAAAAAAGAATTTTATCTTATTTATGCCCTCACCACCGCCTCTCCTCTAGATACATTGGATCATTGGTTGATTAATAGTGGTGCCTCAAGGCACTTCACTGGGTACAAAGAGGCTCTCTCAAACTTGATTGAAAAGAAGACAAATATGGAGATTATACTTGGGGATAATGCCACTTATCCCGTGAAAGGAATTGGGACTGTCACTCTTCACTTAAATCAAGGTCAAACCCTTCATTTACAAGAAGTGTTGTATGTACTTGATCTGAAAAAGAACCTGGTCTCTATTTATGCAATGGAAGATAAAGGTTCCAAGGTAACATTCGTTGATGGGAAGGTTCGTGTTTGGAAAAGGAACCCGAGAGATGCATTCACTCTTGGATTCAGGGTTGAAGGTCTTTATCAATTTGGAGGAAGTCCGTTGGGAGCAATGACTTGCAATACTTCTCTTCAATCCGAATTATGGCACCGAAGATTTTCTCACCTTCATTACAAAGCCTTACCTAATGTAAGGAAGATGGTCATAGGTATGCCTGAATTCAACTTAGATCATGAAGGGGTTTGTCAAGATTGTGTAGCTGGAAAACATACAAGGGGACCATTCCCCTCAAGACAAATTCAAACTACCAATATTCTTCAATTGGTCCATTCTGATCTATCAGATATGTTGCCTGTGACATATTTGGGTGGATATTTGTACTATGCAATTTTTGTGGATGACTTCTCTCGCAAAACATGGATCTATTTCTTAAAGAAGAAGGACGAAGTGTTCAAATGGTTTCTTTCTTTCAGAGCTTTGGTTGAGAATTAAACAGGGAAGAAGATCAAAATATTGAGGACTGATAATGGTACCGAATATAAGTCAAATGAATTCAATGACTATTATAGAGAAACCGGCATTAACAAGGAGACCACTACCACATATACTCCTGAGAAAAATGGAGTTGTCGAAAGGAAGAATCGAACTATCATAGAAGCCACTCGTGCTATGCTTCATGACCAGGTCTACCGAAGTTCTTATGGGGAGAAGTTGCCAACATCGTTGTGTATGTTCAAAATAGATGCCCACATCAAGCATTGGAATTCAAGACACCCGAAAAAGTTTTCACTCATAAGAAACTTGATGTTTCTCATTTTAGAATTTTTGGTTGTCCCGTATATTTTCATGTGCCGAAAGAGAAAAGAAACAAGCTAGATGCATCTAGGAAGAAAGGAATGTTTGTGGGCTATAGTGAAACTTTGAAGGCATATAGAATCTATGTGCCTGGTCAAAGGGAAGTGGAAATAAGTCATGATGTCACTTTCGATGAAGATTCTGCCCTTAGGAAAGTCCGAGATCTTCCTATCCCTAGGAAGGACAATGATGATGATGCAGAAAGGCAATATGAAGCTCCCACTGATGACCTGATGCCCGATGTGGAAGGTCCAAAGGATCCCATTGATCGACGTCCTAGTGAGCCCTCCACTTCAAGAAGAAGACCATTATGGCTCAAAGATACTCTTGAAGATGTTGAGAAACATATTGAACAGAGGGGGACATTTCGTGAAAGCAAGAAGCCGACCAGGTACCAAGCGTACTTAGCTGCCATGAGTACCATTGTACAATCTGAGCCATGTACATTTGAAGAAGCTATGAAACACCAAGTTTGGAAGGATGCGATGAACGAGGAATATGATTCGATCATGAAGAATGATGTTTGGAATGTGGTTCCTAGACCCAAGGACAAGTCAGTGGCCACTTCAAAATGGCTCTACAAGATCAAACATGGAGTTGATGAGAGTGCTGAAAAGTTAAAGGCCAGATTCATTGCTCGAGGCTTCTCTCAAAAGGAAGGAGTAGACTTAGATGAAATATTTGCACCAGTTGCCCGATATACCACCATCCATTTGATCATAGCCCTTTCTGCCTTGTGGTGGGCTCCAGTATTGTAGCAATAATGCTACAACTCCTGGGACTCCCTTCTTTAATCTTATCAACCCGGTAGTTCGTAACAAACTTGGAAGCGACGGTGTTGTATGCACAAGTACTAGCTCTTGCCGCAGCTGTCACTTGGTCAGCTGGCACAAGTCCGCTAGGAGCTTAAGCCAACTTCTATGAGCTCTAGAAGAAGCTTTTTAATTGATGGATGAAAGCTAACTCGAAGGAAGCTAATCTAATTGCAAAAAGGAAACTGAAAGTCAAAAGGAAACGCAAACCCTAGCAAACCCTAATTCTACCAGCTAGTCCTACTGACGCAAAGGAGAGCATGCAAACTATTGAAAGAGATGCCATTATTGCTATGAAGGTAAAATACATGTGTCTAGACTACCTCTATCTGAAGAAAATGTCTTTTTGTATTTTTGATTAAGTTGTTGGGATTATCATGCATGTGCTTTTAACTATTTTTGACTGTGCAGAGGTGGATCAAGGAGGAAAAAGGCTTGGAAACGGTTGGGAAGGTTCGGAGGGGGTCTAAAGAGTCCCTGACACCCTTCCAGAGAGTTTCACAAAGTTTGGGTATCAAGAAACCTCATTTGTGAGCTTCTACAGGAAGTCTGCAGGGGTTCTACAGGATGTTTCAGAATTTCTACAGGATGTTCAGCAATTCCTACAGGATGTTCTTACGATTGGATTTTGGATGATGGGTGAGTGGAAGAGGATGCATGGATGGATGGGGAGGTAGGATAGGGGTTTGTAATGACTTAGTGACAGAGAGATGAGGTGATGAGAGGGTGTGGAAAGCTAGCTTGTCTTCACAAGGGCAGACGAAATGGAGGGCCAAGAAGGTAGGGTGACGTGGAAAAAGAGTAGTTGTGAGACGAGGGATCTAATTTGGAGATGAGCAGTTGGCCTGGACGAAGCTTAGATGGGCGAGAGAGTGATGAAGATACACCGCACAGTGTAAACTCAACCAAATCATCCACGTCCTGCACATAATCAAAATATTAACTAAGCTATCCTAACTGTTATTGAAACCAATGAACAACAACATTATTTCTAAATAGAACCATGTACAGTACTGAAGCAAAGAAACATTCCAAGAGGTCTGAATGCATGGATAACTCTTACAAATGAAAACATTGCACCAACGATTGCATGAGTAAGCAAACTAGTGTTTTTGTTGGGTAGCACTGTCTGCAATTCCAGCCCCTAAAAAGAGGTGAAAATGAGAGTGCAGGCAACCCTTTTCTGGAACTCTTATCAATTCTTATCTCACTACTCTATTCTATACATTTGAAGCAACTCTATTTTTCAACAATGACCTACTTAACCATGCAACGAAATCTAACTCAACAAACTGCGTTTCAAATGTATGTAAAGAAAATCACAATGCTGAAAGGAAAGATATCAATACAGAGAAGGACGCCCTAGGCTCTCAGGTTGGGCCCAACCCCGAGAGCTATGGCTCCTCTAGAAACTCAGAGCTGAGATTAAATCTGACTGCTTCTCATTAAAAAATAATAATCATAAGTCAAAAGGTATGCCAATGATGGCTACAAAAGAGCAAAAACAGAGCTGGCAGCTCGTAGTGCAGAATGTGCAACAGTTTTTCCAAAAGTCCTTTTCGAAGGCTGAAGCCTTATCATTTATACATCACGAGGCCCCAAGCTGGCCTCCTAAATCTATGGGACTTGGCTGACCAAACTGGGAGTGAACAGCTGCTTCCACAAAATCTGTTTGGCTGCCTTCTAGATCCGGTTTTGGTGGCTTTTGGAGCTCGGAGTTGGGGGTGAAGATCCCGAGGAAGGCTATTTAATGTCGTGGACAACCCCCCTACGAATCCTCAACCCCATCTTGGTTGTCTCCTAGCCCTTGTCTACTCGGTTTTGCTCCATCATGTGTCAAAAAACCTGAAATGAGCACGTGTTAGCCACCTAGGAATAATGACTACCCTTATTCGTACAAATGACATAAACATACTAAAAAATGATGCATAAGTTATGAAAAATGAAGGATTGAGCAAGGGTAGTTAGGCCAAATGAGCCCAAAATGTTACCAAATTTGGGGCTCATCATCACCCCCCAGCTAAAATGATTGCTCATCCCTGAGCAACTAATCCAGCTCCTCGTCCTTCATTGCTTTCACCGCCACTCTCACATCCCAGGCTTCCGAAGTAGTATCCTCCTCACTGGCATGGAACCCAACCTTCCTTTCCACCTCTTCCCACTGCTTATGCTTTTCTTTTTCTGTGCTGCCTTCCATCAATCCTAAAAGCAAAGGTGGGCTTAGCTTGAGGCCAATCCAGCTGGCTTGGAGGTTTTGTATGGACTTCTTGTAGAGGGGCACCCGTACTAGAGCTTCCCTCATTCGAGTTGGAGTGTGATATTCCCTGATTTTGAGGCTGTGGGACAATGTGTTCCATCGGTGGGTGCAAGCATGAACACAATTGTCCCCTAATAGTCGCTCCATATCCTCGAAATGTGCTATAGCCTGAGCCTGCTGATCCATGTATTTCAATAAAGCTTGAGAGTCGGTTGCTAAGTGTTGGTGGGCCGATATCAATGCAGTGGGGTCCCCTGGCTCTGCTCTAATCAACAATGGCTCATGTAACTCTCGGTTCATGACCTCTTTGACCTCTGCTGCTCTCTTTTCTTCATGGTTCAACCATGAGGCAAATGCCATCAACTGCATATCTCCTACGACTGTGTTGGGATCCCATGAAGTCACATTAGGAAGGGCCAAATTATGGAGATAGAACTCCGATAGCTTGGCCTTGTCCTCTGATGAACTGCTATTGCATAACTCTGTGAACTGCTGGGGGTCTTGGATTTGGGAGATACCCCTCTGTGCCAATGCATTAATTTGGAATTGCAGCCACTGGTCCCGTAGGTATAGGCCATAAGATTTGGCCGGTTGTCTACATTGTAGAGCATCCATGGCCCAACTGGCCATGCAGGCCAGTTGTGCCTCTTTTTGTTGCAACTGCTATTTGAGAGCTTGTATCTCGATTTGTGCTTGCAGTTCCCTTTCCTGTAGATTCGGGGTTAGCTTTCCAAGACCAACTTGTGGTCCCTTTTTTCCTTGAGGCTCTGCTGTAGTGTCCCCTGATGCTGTGCCCCTCTCTTTCCTCTGTTCCTGTAGCTGTAGTTTGAGTTTCTCATTCTCTTCCTCTAGGAATACCCGCTGGCAGTTTCCCACGTGTTTGGCCATAGCTAATTCTCTTCGTGCCTCCTTGAGTTGTTCCTCCAAGGGGCCTATATCTGCCACTCCTTTAGATTTAGCTATCTTCATCCACGTGTGGGTTCTCACTCTTTCTTCCTCCAACGCGAAGAAAAGTGGCACTGTAAATTTCTGTGGAATAATTTTTCCAGCCTCCAAGAAGTTATAATACGAGCTCAAGCTTGGCTGGGGACTATGTTCCGGAATATGCTCTACCTCTTCTTCCCTCGGTGGCTCTACTCCGTCTTCCCTTGGTGGTGATGTGACTGCCTCTCCCTCCATTCTTTCGGTCTCCTTGAGCCTGGCCAATGTTTCCTGTAGAACGGCCTCAACATCCTGTAGCGGAGTTTTTGAAGCCAACCTGTCCATTCTCTCTTTCCAGGCAGTCGTCTTCGGGCTCCCCCGCTCATAAGTGACTGATATTTTTGAGGGGGACCTCTCCCTTGGCGAGGTAGGGGTGTCTTCTATGGTAATTGGGCTAGTGGATGGAGGTTGGGGCCTGCCTGTTTTGATTCTCACACTTCTCCTGGCTTTGAAATACAGAGGGATCTCCCTCTTTCATTTTTCCTTCGGCTTGGGAGGGGTACTAAGGGTGGCCAGCACAGCTGCTGCCAACCTTGCAAGGATTTCGGCTGTCTTCCCCTTATGTTTTCCTTTCTCAGGACTTCCTGTAGAAAGCCCTGTAGCGGCTGATTTCTGGCTTCCTATAGAAGTCGTTTTTGATTTTCCTGTAGAAACAGGTGGCACCGTTTTAGCCTGTTTGGCTGAGGGTGCTTTGTCTTTTGACTTTGCTGAGGCTGCCTTCGAGGTGCCTTCACTGACATGGACTTGTTCAGTCCTTTCCACCCTGCTTTGTAACCTTTTCTCCCTAGGTGTTAATGTGGGTTTGTCATCTCTGTTTCGGAAACCTGGTGTTTCTCTTGTTTCCCCTTTTGTTCTTTCCTTGGTGCTTTGGCCATGGTTTATGGGCCTTTTCCTTTCTTCTCTGTTTGTATTGGTTCCTTCTCCTCGCTGCTGGAGGAGGTGAGCTCCTCAGCCAACATTTTGATGTCACCATCCTTAGTCAAATTTCGAAAGGCTTCCCACGAGAGAGGGACGGTGTATGTGTGGAGTGCATCCTCCACGAGGAGCTTAATGAGCCCATGATGGGCTACCTGGTCTGGCGTTCCCTCTCGTAATTTGGTGGCACATTCAGTCATGGACTGCAGGAGGAAGTAAGGAATACTTAACTTGTTTTCTGAAGGTAGGTCCATTTGGTGCCTAAGTTCTGTGAGCAGCCGGAAATGGTACCCATATACGATGTTGAATCGTCCTTCGCACGTGATATATTTCATAATTTGGAGGCTGACCTCACTCCAGAGCGGCTGTAGGCTAGCTCTTCGAACTCCGTTCTTATCCTCTGAGAATTGCTCCTCCGGCAGAAAGAACTCCTTCTTAGCCTTCTGGCCTAGTTTTCTCTCCTCCTTATCCCACGGTACCCCCATCGGGAGATCAGTGACTCTGCTGATGAACTGTGGGGTGAGTCTGAGATTCAAACCCCTGAAATTGACAACGGCCAGCGTTTTTGATTTTGGCTTCAAAGCTCGCAGGAATTCCTCTGCCACCTCGTCATCGTAACCTTGAAGCTTGTCGCAGAACGACATCCATCGTGCACGAGAAAACAGGTCTACCACCTCAGGGTTTTCCCGTAGCTTCTTTGAGTCTGTCGGTTCTTTCCTAATGAACCCACCCGGCATGGTGAAAGCTTGCTGTGTTAGCCGGAGCTGGCTGGCGCGTATCAAAAGATGGGCCTTTGGGATTTCCTTAGACAGAGCGCAGAATTACGCCTCTGTCAAGCACACAGTTCGTGAATTCACGGCTATCTACAGGTGAGCCTTGACAGTGGCTCAATTACAAACCAAATCCTGTAGAAAACCCCGCATATACACTACGACGACAATTCTCATGCAGAAGGAAGACGACGCTTGCAAATTCATGCGCAGACTGTAGTTCTACTTTTTTAGGACGTCGACTTCGCCACCCTTCAAACCAATTGCATGGGAGGACTAGGTTCAGGCTTACCTCATTCCAATTTGCCACCTTTGACGTGAATAGATTAATTTCCTCCGTAGCGGTGAGCTTCCTGTAGCGCAACTTCCTGTAGAAGTCGCGCATGGGTTCTGGAGAGCGCGTCAGTGGTTCTGGGCCTTCTGTGCAGCCACCAGACATTTGAACAAGCCGAGGACTCGGAGTAACAGTCTTCAGGGAATTTCGGACGCTTACTCAACTGTGAAGCGGTTGATGATAAATGAGTGGAGTGCCATACACGATCTAGCCGGTGGATTTGAATCCCTGCGGAACTCGTGGCGCGGGGGTGAGCTGTCCCTGCCGAACCGTTGGACGACGTCACCTATTATCATTCCACTGTAAGTCTGCCTGACCGCCGCATCATTCCCTGCATATCTACCGCCGCCATATCTGTTAGATCGCCGCTTCTCCCCGACTGGACGCTTCCCACGTGTCCATTTCCTGTCTTGTTTGACACAACCAACACTTTCCGAATCGGACGAGACCATCAGACTGGTCGTGGTGGCCAGTTGAATGGCTACCCGACTGGCTCAACCCATTCATTTCCATACTCGCACACATTTTAGAGCATTGTTCATGTAATTTGACGAAAAAGGGTGAGGCACTTACCTGTGCGGCCGCGACGTTATTTTCAGGCTTCAGGACGAGGGTGACGGATCCGCTTGCTGCTGCTTCATGCACAGGCACGGGGGTTCCTTCTTGCCGACTGCTGCTGGTTACAAGATCTGTTACCTGGCTGCGGATGGTGCATGCCCGCTTTATGAGTTGCAGGTGCCTTCATGGTGTATGCTCTAGCCGGATCAACTGCTACAGGATTCCTGTAGCCGTTTCTCCTCCTCGGGTGCATGCCAAAACGGTGGAAATGGTGGAATCACGGTCATGGTCGCAGGGTCCTCGAATGGCTTTGATAAGTAGCGCATGGGGCCTCTGCATACTTTATTCCATTTGAGAATTGTTTCTTCTGAGAATCCAACGTTCTGATTTGACTGTGCAGGTATTTCCATTGCATGGCAACAGGGGTGGTAGAAGGAGGTGACAGCAGTGGGTGATGGAGAAAAACATTGGTTTGCATGCCTCCGTATTGGACTTCGGGCTTCAAATTCTCCCACACAGTCGGTCCTGGGCCGTCCAAAGATACTACAGGAAGTTTCCTGTAGAAATACAGAACTTCCTGTAGAAAGTCCTGTAGGTTCCTGTAGAAGGCTAAACTGTGATCAAATCATGCCTAGACCTTGGAAGAGATGAGTGTTTCTGGAGGGAGTGCTGGTGAGGTCACCTGGTAGCATAGTAGGGACCCTTGTCCTTGAGTTGAGGGACCTCTTTTTCTGCATGGAATACCTACAACCTGCATGAATTGTCAAATCTTGAACCTGTTTTCCTGTTTCTTTGTTCGTTTTTTTTTCTTCCTTTCTTCTTCTTCTTTTTTTTTTTTTTTTTGAAAGACAGCAGGGGCGCCTCCGTGAGGTTTTCACCCTTACCATCTGCCTTGAGCGCCTCAGAGAGGTTTTCACCCAAGGGTCTTTTTTATTCAAAAATTTTCAGAAAGACAGCAGGGGCGCCTCAATGAGGTTTTCACCCCTACCATCTGCCTTGGGAGCCTCAGAAAGGTTTTCACCCAAGGATCTTTATTATATACATTTTTTTTTTTTGATGTTCAGGGTATGCCCAAAACAGAGGCAGAACCCTTCTCTATGACTAGCACTGATTTTTCCACAGTTTTGATGAATTCTTGCCTTGAAAGAGGTTTTCTGTAGATCTTTAGTCGATGCCCATTGACGAGCATGGGGATGGCTTCCTCATCAATGGTCCGAATAAGAACAGACCCATTGTCATTACACTTTTCCACTGCATATGGTCCCAGCCATCTGGTTCTCAGCTTCCCCTTGAAATCCTTATGCCTGGAATCGTACAACAACGCCCAATCTCCCGGCTGGAATTGCTTGTCATTGAGGTGTTGGTCATGCCATACCTTCCTCTGAAGTTGAACCACTTCTGAGTGGAGAAGGGCCTGCATTCGGTGCTCGTCCAACCCATTCAGCTGCAATAACCTTTCTTGTTGGGCATGGCTGAGATCCAGGTCCAGCTGAGCTGCCATCCTCAAGGTGTTGTACTCGAACTCAATTGACAGCAAAGCTCTCTTCCCATAGACCAGCTCATAAGGTGTGAAGCCGGTTGTGGTCTTCCAAGTGGTGTTGTAAGCCCAAGTGGCCTCAACCAGGCGATCTGCCCAATATTTTCTACTGCTGCTCACCACCTTAGTCAAGATCCCTTCCAATGCTCTATTGGTGACTTCCACCTGCCCATTTGCTTGAGGATGATAGGGGGTGGAAGTCCTATGCTTGATTTTGTGATGAGCTAGTAGGTCTTCAATTAAGTTGGAGGTGAACTGGCTTCCTTGATCGGTGACTAGCTCTCTTGGGTAGCCAAATTTGTAGAAGATGTTTTCTCTTAAGAACTCGGCCACCTTTTCTTCTGTCGTTGCTTTGATTGCCTTGGTTTCTGCCCACTTGGTCAAGTAGTCTGTGCACACAATGATGTAAGACCTTTGCCTCGAAGGAGGATTGATTGGACCCACAAAATCCATACCCCACTTCTCAAATGGCTCAAGAGTCACTTGAGGTTGGAGAGGCATTTCGTCCCTTGGAGTCGGTTTCCCCATCCTTTGGCATCGGTCGCATTGGCTGATATACCTTCTGACATCTTGATGAAGCGTGGGCCAATAGTAGCCTACCTGTAGGATTTTGAAGGCAGTTCTTTTGGCTGCAAAATGTCCTCCACAAGGCCCGTCCTGACAGGTTAGGAGGATATCAAAGACTTCCTCCTTCCTTACACAACTCCTTAAGATATGATCAGGGCCAAGCTTGAACAGGTTGCCCCCGATCCAAGTGAATGAGGCACTCTTCCTTACGATTCTGCTCTTCTCTCTTGAGGATAGGTGCGGAGGGAACTGTGCGGAGACAAGGTAGTTTGCTATATCAGCAAACCATGGAGAGAGTACGGAGATAGCAAACAGATGTTCATCTGGCATCTGGTCATCCACTGTCCCATCCTCACCTGCAGGTAAATCCAATCTAGACAAGAAGTCAACAACAACATTTTCTTTACCTGGTTTTTCAACGATAGTCAAATCAAACTGCTGCAACAAAAGTAACCATCTAATAATACGAGCATTCACATCAGGTTTATTCATTAAATATCTAATTGCAGCATGATCAGTATGTACAAATGTTTGATAGCCAGTGATATAATGTTGGAACTTGTTCAGTGCATGGACCACAGCCAAGAATTCTTTCTCAGTTACAGTATAATTCAGTTCTGCCTTGGATAAGTTTTTGCTGACAAAGTATATGGCGTATGGAAATTTTTGTTCAACTTGTCCTAAGGCTGCCCCTATGGCTTTGTTCGAGGCATCAGTGTGGATGTGGAAAGGTAGGGCCCAATTTGGACCTCTCAAGATTGGGGCAGACACCAACTTATCCTTTAATTCATTCAGAGCCTTCTGACAATCGTCAGTCCAATTAAACTCAACATCTTTTGCCAAGAGGCCAAACAATGGCGAGGCTAGCTTACTGAAGTCTTTAATGAATCTCCTATAATACCCTGCTAAACCTAAGAAACTTCGAACATATCTTACCTTCTGAGGAGGTGGAACCTTCTTGATGAGAGAAATTTTGTTAGGATCCACCTGTAACCCTTGGCGAGAAATGGTATGTCCTAGCACGGTCCCTTCAGTCATCAAGAATTCACACTTTTCAGGACTAAGGGACAGGTTCATCTCAATGCACTTGGTTAGGACTTTTCCTAGATTGGACAATGCTTCCTGGAAGTGGGACCCATAAGGAGTGAAGTCATCCATATAGATTTCTACTGAATCATGGACCAGCTCAGAAAAGATGCTCAAGACAACTCTCTGGAAGGTGGCAGGAGCGTTGCATAGTCCAAAGGGAAGAACTCGGTAAGCAAAGGTACCCCAAGGACAAGTGAAGGTGGTCTTATCTTGGTCTTCCGGGCTGATTTGGATCTGGTTATACCCGCTAAACCCATCTAGGAAAGAGAAAAACTTATTTCCCGCCAGTCCATCCAACACTTGATCTATGAAGGGTAGAGGAAAGTGGTCTTTCTTGGTGGCTTTGTTCAGTTCTCGGTAGTCCACACAGATCCTCCACTTCCCGTTTTTCTTGGGAACCAACACCAGAGGGGACACCCATTCGCTATCCGAGATGGAGTAAATGAATCCGGCATCCAACAGTTTTTGCAATTCTTCCTTGACGATGTCCTTAAGGGCTGGATTCATTCTCCTTTGGGGTTGCCTAACCGGTTTACAATCTTCTTTGATGTAGATGTGATGGGTACAGACCGAAGGATGGACTCCTTTCATCTCCTTATAGCTCCAAGCAAAAGCATCTAGATGACTGGCCAACAGACTACACAGCTCCTTTTCCTGGGAAGGAGATAGGGAGGAGCTGATCTTTAACGTTCTCTCGGGGCCGAACTCCACATTTTTTACTCTGGGAGCGACTGGATTGGTCACACAAAGGTCCACTAAGGTGCTAGCTTGGGCATCCTCCACCAATTTCTCTAAGGACAATGCACTGGGAGGTGGATTCTGAATCAAGGTCTCAATCAAATCATCCTCGGTTGGGGGGCCTCCCCTAGTGGTGTCTAGGGTGCACAAGGGTGCAAAGTACACCTCATCCTCTTCTCCTTCCTCCAACCAAAGTGGTAAGTCATGCTCTAATAAGGGTTGGGCAGGAGGGTATAGGACTAGCTGCTTGGACATAGGACCATTTTTGATGGTCATGTTTCCTGCACGGCAGCTTATGTAAGCATCCGCAGTGGCTAACCAAGGCCTTCCCAAAATAAGGGGGTATCCAGTAAGCTTTGCCTTTGGTTGAAGAACCAAGAAGTCTGCAGGGTATTCCCAAGAGTCAACAGAGACCAAGACATCCTCTACAATCCCTTCGGGAGTCACGGTGGAGCGATCTGCTAGTTGCAGGACTGTCGAGGTCTTTCTCAAGGAACCCTGAAGGTTGAGTTTGAGCATGGTATCTCTGGTCATCACATTAATGGTAGCCCCCAGGTCAATCAATGTGTGTGGTATGATGGTGCCATTGATGTGGACATCAACTACAGGACTCCCAGGATCCAAATACTTTGGGCAGATGACTTGCCCCAACATAAGATCAGACAGTTGTCCTATGACATTGATGGTTGAGGCGTCTCTTTTTCGCCTGCCTGGGTGTCTGAAACACTTTTCCTTAACCAGTTTGTTGTATATCGGTACATCTTTGATGGCTTGGAGAAGTGGTATTCTCACACACAACTGTTTGAGTTCTCCCAGAAGCTCATCCTCCTCTGGGTTGGGTTGTGTGGTTGCTGTTAGTCTCTCAGGAAAGGGTGGAATGGCTTTTGGTTCACTTTCCTGTTTATCTTCCTCGTCCTCTGGGGGAGGAGGTTGACGATCCGGAAGAGTCTTTCCAGATCGCAGGTTGATCTCCTGGATCTCCACAGCATAGGTAGGACATGTTGTTTCCCCAGTATATACCTGCTGGGCCTGTCGGTTGTTGGGGTTCGGGTTCAGTTGAGCAGGCATTTGGGGTTGTCTTGGAGGAGCAGGAGGTAATGGTTTTGGTTGAGCTGGTGGTGGAGGCAAAATGGCGGGAGGAGTATTGTACTGGGGCCTCCACCCCGGTTGAGGTGCATTCCACTGAGGCTGTGGCTGGGCATGTGAGTGAAATGAATGAGTAGTGGGCTGAGTATGGTACTGAGGTGGGTAAGACCATGGGGGAGGCACAAACCAGGAAGGATGACAGGGGGACCCTAGGAAGGCATAGGAGCAGATTGGTTGGGGTTATAATAGGCTTGGGATGTCCCCTGCATCCCCTGTTGGTAAGGTCTAGGTCCATGTGGCCTCCTTTGGTTGAGGAAGTAGAGTGGTTCAGTGGGTGCCTCCGTTCCTTGGTACATGCTTTTAAGCCCAGGTAAGGGTGGGCATTGGTTTGTGGGGTTGTCCTCCTCACAAACGAAACATACCTCTACCGAATGTAATGGGCATTCGTTCTTAGGGTGCTTCCTTGTACACCTAGGGCATAAGATAGCCAAAGCCCTTTCAGCTTCCTCTTTCTTCTGCTAGATTCGGAATGTATCAAGTTGCATGGCAATGGTCTGTCTCACCTTACTCTTGAGGTCCTCTAATTGATTTGCAAACTCATGTTTGGAGAAAGGAATACTAACTGAGAGGAGGTTTCCTCTACCTCTTTTCCGGGCTGCCCTAGAGTGGTTTCTAAACACGGTCTTTATATCCTCATAAGGTAGTTGGTAAATATCTCCTCCAGCTAGCATGTGAAGGGTTCTCTAAAAGGTCTTTAGGGACTCCTCGGAGCAGGACCAACTTGAGAGATTCAGGGTTGAGTGTGCACCTGGCCCGTTTATAGCTAAGTTGGAACCTTTCCTCGTAATCTTCTAAAGACTCATCATTCCCCATGGTCATCCGAAAGATTTCTCCCTTGGCTTCCTTGGACCTACAGTAGTCCCGGTATTTGGTATTGAAAGCTTGCTGCATCTGAGCCCAAGTGGTGATACTGCTCCCAGGTAAGCCCATGAACCAGCGTAATGCTGCATCCTTAAGGGTAGAAGGGAAGAGTTTCAGCTTTTGCTCATCTTCAGTATAGTCATAGGTTCGACAAAGGACGGCAAACTCAAACAGGAAGGTATCAGGGTCTTCAGTAGTCAGTCCATGGAAGTGAGGTAAAGCGGAGGGGCTTATGTTTTTCATTTTCATGTCTCCATTGGTCTCTCGGATGGGGAAGGCACCTTCTATTCTCTCATCTTCTCTCCTATTGTCAGCCATGGCTTCAGATGGAGTGTTTTCTAACTCTTCTTCTGTTATAGGATCTTCGTATATCTCAGGAGGCTCGCCTATAGGTTCTTCTGGATCACTGTCACCAAAGAAGAGAGAAGGGTGACTCAGTGACGTGGTGGGGGTGTTGGGTAAGAATTTGCCTGTTTTATCTCGATTTCTATGAGGCATGAAATGGAAAGACTTTTGATTGCTTTTGTTCTTTTTTCTGGTACCTGCAAAACTAAAATAGATTGAACTGCAACTAACTATCTTGCTGAAATGGAATGCGGAATTGAAATGAAAGCATGAAAGAACTAATCTATTTTTCTCAAATGAAATTGCAGGAATGGAATGCTAATCTACGCTGGCAGAAATGAAATTGCGGAATTGAAATGCTAATCTATGAAAGCAGGAAATGTCTATGCTACTTTTGCAGAAAGGAAATTGCAGAATGGAAATGAAATAAATTACTTAGCAGAAGGCGAGAGTAGGAAAATAGAAGAAAAGCAACAATCACCAATACTCTGACGCTTCCCCGGCAACGGCGCCAAAAAAATGGTGGGCTCCAGTATTGTAGCAATAATGCTACAACTCCTGGGACTCCCTTCTTTAATCTTATCAACCCGGTAGTTCGTAACAAACTTGGAAGCGACGGTGCTGTATGCACAAGTACTAGCTCTTGCCACAACTGTCACTTGGTCAGTTGGCACAAGTCCGCTAGGAGCTTAAGCCAACTTCTATGAGCTCTAGAAGAAGCTTTTTAATTGATGGATGAAATCTAACTCGAAGGAAGCTAATCTAATTGCAAAAAGGAAACTAAAAGTCAAAAGGAAACGCAAACCCTAGCAAACCCTGATTCTACCAGCTAGTCCTACTGACACAAAGGAGAGCATGCAAACCACTGAAAGAGATGCCATTATTGCTATGAAGGTAAAATACATGTGTCTAGACTACCTCTATCTGAAGAAAATGTCTTTTTGTATTTTTGATTAAGTTGTTGGGATTATCATGCATGTGCTTTTAACTATTTTTGACTGTGCAGAGGTGGATCAAGGAGGAAAAAGGCTTGGAAACGGTTGGGAAGGTTCGGAGGGGGTCTAAAGAGTCCCTGACACCCTTCCAGAGAGTTTCACAAAGTTTGGGTATCAAGAAACCTCATTTGTGAGCTTCTACGAGAAGTCTGCAGGGGTTCTACAGGATGTTTCAGAATTTCTACAGGATGTTCAGCAATTCCTACAGGATGTTCTTACGATTGGATTTTGGATGATGGGTGAGTGGAAGAGGATGCATGGATGGATGGGGAGGTAGGATAGGGGTTTGTAATGACTTAGTGACAGAGAGATGAGGTGATGAGAGGGTGTGGAAAGCTAGCTTGTCTTCATGAGGGCATAGGAAATGGAGGGCCAAGAAGGTAGGGTGACGTGGGCAAAAGAGTAGTTGTGAGACGAGGGATCTAATTTGGAGATGAGCAGTTAGCCTGGACGAAGCTTAGATGGGCGAGAGAGTGATGAAGATGCACCGCACAGTGTAAACTCAACCAAATCATCCACGTCCTGCACATAATCAAAATATTAACTAAGCTATCCTAACTGTTATTGAAACCAATGAACAACAACGTTATTTCTAAATAGAACCATGTACAGTACTGAAGCAAAGAAACATTTCAAGAGGTCTGAACGCATGGATAACTCTTACAAATGAAAACATTGCACCAACGATTGCATGAGTAAGCAAACTAGTGTTTTTGTTGGGTAGCACTGTCTGCAATTCCAGCCCCTAAAAAGAGGTGAAAATGAGAGTGCAGGCAACCCTTTTCTGGAACTCTTATCAATTCTTATCTCACTACTCTATTCTAGACATCTGAAGCAACTCTATTTTTCAACAATGACCTACTTAACCACGCAACGAAATCTAACTCAACAAACTGCGTTTCAAATGCATGTAAAGAAAATCACAATGCTGAAAGGAAAGATATCAATACAGAGAAGGACGCCCTAGGCTCTCAGGTTGGGCCCAACCCCGAGAGCTATGGCTCCTCTAGAAACTCAGAGCTGAGATTAAATCTAACTGCTTCTCATTAAAAAATAATAATCATAAGTCAAAAGGTATGCCAATGATGGCTACAAAATAGAAAAAACAGAGTTGGCAGCTCATAGTGCAGAATGTGCAACAGTTTTTCCAAAAGTCCTTTTCGAAGGCTGAAGCCTTATCATTTATACATCACGAGGCCCCAAGCTGGCCTCCTAAATCTATGGGACTTGGCTGACCAAACTGGGAGTGAACAGCTGCTTCCACAAAATCTGTTTGGCTGCCTTCTAGATCCGGTTTTGGTGGCTTTTAGAGCTCGGAGTTGAGGGTGAAGATCCCGAGGAAGGCTATTTAATGCCGTGGACAACCCCCCTACGAATCCTCAACCCCATCTTGGCTGTCTCCTAGCCCTTGTCTGCTCGGGTTTGCTCCATCATGTGTCAAAAAACCTGAAATGAGCACGTGTTAGCCACCTAGGAATAATGCCTACCCTTATTCGTACAAATGACATAAACATACTAAAAAATGATGCATAAGTTATGAAAAATGAAGGATTGAGCAAGGGTAGTTAGGCCAAATGAGCCCAAAATGTTACCAAATTTGGGGCTCATCACCTTGCAAGGATTGAGCCTACACCAAATGGATGTCAAAACTGCCTTCTTGCATGGCTCGCTTAAAGAAGAAGTCTATGTAGAAAAACCTGAGGGGTTCAAAGTTCAAGATCGTAAGACACATGTATGCAGGTTGAAGAAAGCCCTCTATGGATTAAAGCAAGCCCCCAGGGCTTGGTATGCGAGGATTGATAGCTATCTTATGAAGTTGGGATTTACAAGGAGTAAAGTTGACCCGAACCTATACTTCAAGGTCGAAAAGGACAAGCCTCTCATTCTGGTCCTTTATGTGGATGATCTCTTTCTGACAGGTGATGACCCTCTCATTCATCAATGCAAGAGGGAGTTGGCTTCTGAATTTGAGATGAAGGACCTACGACTGATGCACTACTTCCTAGGACTGGAGGTCTGGCAAAAGCCAAGTGAGATTTTCCTTTCTCAAGGAAAATACATTGTGAAGCTACTTGAGAGATGTGGGATGGTGGATTGCAAGTCCATATCTACTCCGATGGAACTCAACTTCAAGAAGCTATGTGGAAGTGTTGCTAGGCCCAGATTAGCAAACCCTTCCGAGTATCGTCAACTTGTGGGGGGCCTAATGTTCTTGGTAAACTCCCATCCTGACATATGTTTCTCTGTGAACATAGCGAGTCAATTTATGGTCGAGCCTCATCACATTCATTGGATTGCTGCTAAAAATCTCTTGAGATATCTCCGGGGCACAATCCACTACGGACTGAGATACACTACCAGGAACTTGAGGCTACATGGATATTCAGATGCTGACTAGGTTGGCAGTGTGGTGGATCGTAAGAGCACATTTGGGTGTTGCTTCTCTTTGGGGTCTGCTTCAATATCTTGGATGAGAAGGAAGCAGAAATTGGTTGCTTTAAGCACCGCCAAGGCCGAATACGTTGTTGTGAGTATGGCCTATTGTTAAGATGTTTGGTTGAGGAAGCTATTTAGTGAGCTATTTGAGCACGTGCTAGATACCACCGTGATCTTCTGCAACAACTAGAGTGGGATTCGCCTATCAAAGAATCCTGTGTTCCATGACCGCTCCAATGATCTGAATGTGGAATATTAGTTTTCTATGCTAAGATCCTCATCAGAATACAAAAATGTGCTTGAGATTTGTACTCCAAAATAGCAAGTAAAAACATGAGTTTAATGTGTGTTTTCTTATGTTAATTTCATGAAAAACTTTAAACATGAAATCAAAACACTAAATGGAAGCATGCATCAATCAATAATACACCAACCATCGTTAAAGGAGTTCACCCCTCCTAGGCTACATCTCCTTGGATCATCTCTAATGGCATGACCCCTTCTCATTATGCTCAATGTTTAGAAAAGAAGAGTACATAAAGTGTTGAGAAATGGAATGGTTAGTTTCTCCTTCAAAGAAACAAACTTCTGCAAGAGTTATCACTCCATATACATGTTAACCTACAGTCAAACATGTAAACTTTCAGCAAACAAAGGCATCTTGCACCAAGACTCCATACTCCAACTTCAAAGAGCATCAACAATACTACAATCCACTTGAAGTATGATGCAGGAGCATTCAACCCAAGAGAAAATCATTGTATTTTAGTAGACATAGGGGGGTCATGTGTTTTAAGAAAGTTGGTTTCCTAAGTGTTAAGTTAATGTAATATTTAGGCTTTTGAGTGAGTAGGATAGGAATTAATTAGATAATGTGAGATGTTTGTAAATGCTCTCGAATAAAGGAGAACATGAGTGGTTAATAATGACAAGAGTGTTAGAAGTCAATTATAACTCTTAAGGTAGTTTCATGATTTGAGGAACTAGAGAGGATTCTTAGGGATTAACTGGAGTTAGAAGTGGACTTAGAGGACATTTAGGAGTCAGTTTAGTAGATCAAGGATCTGAACCAGAATTAGTTGAACAGAACCTTTTTGGTATAAATGTAAGCCTACGGGCAGAGTAAAAGGGGCGAGAGGCCACTGATATTGAAGATCGGGCCTGAGAGACAGCGAGTCTCGATATGTAATCAATTGTTTATACTTATGTATACAGAGGTTTATTCCATAACTGTGTAAGTGTGTGAAATGAGTATTTACTGAATGACTTATATGTGAATTCGTAGGTTCTGTAACAGAGGTTGTAGGCAGAGTTCTGTAGAACTACATAGAGAAGGAGAATGATTCAGAGGAATCATAGTGGGTCTTTGAATCCAGTTGAAGGATCAAAGTGAAGCTCCGGAGAGACTGCGATGTGAGAATTCGCAGAGGTCAAGCTCAAAGGAAGTTGAGAAGCGGAAGAGCGGAAGGTCGAAACCCAGAAGAAAAAACCCGAAACCACAGAGTAAACACTGAAAATTTGAATTAAAGTCAAAGCAAAGGGACAAACGAAGAGGCGAGTTTCCGATGCATAGGAGTAGTTGGATCTTGAAGATCAACGGACGAGTTTGTCAAATGATAAGAGTCCAAGATTAAATCGGGCAGAAGGCAATCAAGAAATGAACGACGGAGATTGACTTATCAGCTGGTGGAAGAGGAATCTGGAGGAGCCGTCACAGTCGTCGATGGTTTAAGATCTAAGGTCATTGAGCGCGAACAAGTCCGAACGTTAACTAAGAAGAAAGGCGGGTTTACAAGCGGAAGTGGTATTTCAGGCGAGGTAGAAACCATAAGTGGTATTGAAGGGTGACCACCCGATTCCACTCATCAAGCGACACGTAGTAGCAAGGAAGAGAGAGGAAACCACTTTTCGAGTGGTTAATCCTCGTGCTTATTGGCTACGCGAACTCCTTGTGAACCATCAGATCCATTGAGTATAGATCAACGACGAAGCACTGTCGAGCAAGTTTGATTGGTCAGAACCGCTAGGGTTATACAGGTGCAGTTATTATATTTTGAGTTCCATAGGTTAATCGCATATCAGAGGAGATGGGGGAACACATGTTAATGTGACCCGCGGAGATGCGATTGCGATAGGGATAAAGATAACCTCAAAAACTATGCAACAGCTTTAAAAGTGCGGAAAAGGTATGTTTTATGTATATTTCCCTTTTAAAGGGTTTATAATAGAATAAAGCGTGATATGAAGGTTTTATGAGTTAAGTCCGATATAACAAAGAAAAGCGGTTATGATTATTATGTGAGGCTTAAGGATTAATCAAGGTTAATAAGGGTTAATGAGTCTCGATAGAAAGGACATTAACTAAGGGTTAGACTATGGTTGAATTATGAAATCATTCCGCATAAGACTTGAGTAGGGGGGCCTTAAACCATTCAATAAGAATTGAAGATTTGACTCCTTAGAGAGATAAAATTCCTAGGATAGACAGGATTTATGCATTTAACATGCATACTATGGGTGCAAGCAAAGGTAACCCTGCATCATTTGGTATCAAAGCAAAATTGTAATTGAAATAATTGGTGTTAAAACAGAACAAAGAAATTCTATGTGAAAGAATTGAGAACAAAGTTATGTGTCAAAGATGTTTATGTAGGCAAGGAAGGATCAGATTCTAATCTGACAGAAAGTAGGCACACAAAGGTGATGTGTAGCAGAACTTGCAGATGCAAGAAACAGAGGACAATCCATTCAAGGTATAGGTGGAATGGTGGAACAAGATCATGCAGAGATCTTGAAGGTGAGGTGATATGTTCTGTTTTGATTTGATTGGAGAATGTGTGTTTGTACATTGATGCATAGATAACAACAAAAGAAGGTGAGAAGGTTGCAACATCTAGAGCAAGGAGTGCTTGAATTGGTTCCAGAGGAAAGAACCAGAGAAATGCTAAGATATTGAGCTCAAAGGAAAGAAGCTTAGTAAAGCATATGTAGCAAGAAGGAGACTTGTTATTGCAGAGGTATTATTGCAGTTCACAGAGGTAATTCCACAAAGTATGTGGGTAGAATTTCCAAGGTAATGAAGGAAGCTGGTAAGAGTTTCTAAGTGAAAGAAGAGGTGGTCAGAACCAAGTATTTCATTGTGATTGAAATACAAGAGGACAATTGTGTTCTTGAGAAGTGCAAATGAGTTGAAGCCTAGAAGGAGCAGAGAGAAGTGCTCAAAGGAGGTTCCAGAGATAGAGAACCAAGTGCTTGCCAAAATACCAAGTACAGAGGAAAGCTTGGTGAGGTAAGTTGCAACAAGGAAGACTTGTTGTTGCAGAGGCTTTAATGCAGCTCATAGTAAGTGAGTAAGGAGCTCATGAAGATAGAGAAGAAGAAGATGGCTACTGATAGTCATAGCAGAGGTTCTGAGGAAGACCACAGCAGAAGAAAGATGAAGAAAGAGGATGCCAAGGCAAATGGCAAGAGAATGAGTCAAGAGGAGCTTGACAAAGAGATTGCAGAGTTAAAAGAACAACTCAATGCATTAAGGAGGATACTTGAGGAAAGCCAGAGACTAGGTTGGGTCTTGAGGAAGAAGCCAGTGAAGTGGTATAAGTTGCAGAGAAGGCTACAGCAGAGGCAAGTAAGGTGGCTGATGGAAAAACTCAAAGAAGCTGAGCTGGAAATGAAAATGGAAGTGTCCATTTGTGAAGCAGAACAGGGTGAAGTTCTGAGTGAAGATGAAGACTTGAAGACTGAAACTTCAAGTGAGGCCAAAAGGTCACATGGTTTTAAATCTGATAATTTGTGTATGTTTGCAGGTGAAACATGTAAAGAAAGACAATTTGTTGATATTGTCATAAAGGAGGAAGAAGACAAGCAAAATCTAAATTCTGTTCTGGAAGAAGATGAGATAGATAGGTCTCATATACAGTTGGGGAAAGATATCAAGCAACCAAGTGAAGGGCTTGAGGAGATTGAAGAGGAGACTGTCGAAGAATTTCTGAGTCATAAAGAGAACTTGGAACAACAAGGAGATATGATGGTTGAAACATCAAGTGGGACCATAGGGTCTTATGTTTTTAAGACTGATAGTTTGTCTGTGGATGCAGAACAAATGCATGAGAATATTAATGTAGATGGTGAGACAAGGATAGCTCTTGGAGAAGGTAAACAACAAGAGATTAAAGGCAAACTTGAAGAAGAGACTATGTTAGCTGAAAACATAGTAAAGGATCATCAGTTCATCATGATGATAGGCACAGTGGAAATAACCATGGAAGCTATTGAGACAGTCAGTAAAAAATAAGGACATCTACTGAAAGATGTTAAGAAGAAAGAAACTTATGAAAAGGATTTAACCTTGGGAGAAAGGACATGTGATGATTGGTCACTAAAAAAGGAGGGTTTTGCAGAGGATGAGAAATCTTTTGAAGCTGTCGAAAGTATGGAAAAGTATCTTTCAGAAGATGAGTACTCTAAAGTAAAGGATAAGGGAGAATATCTCTTGAATGAGGAAGGCAGTGACTTATTGCAACAGAAAGAACTTAGTAATGAAACTGTTACAACACAGAGACAATTTCTTGTGGGAAAAAGAGATGAAGTTCAGTTTGAAGAATTGATATGTGAAACAACTGTTGAAACTATTGAGCCTTGTAATTTTCAAACTGACAATTCGTTTATAAATGCAGGGATTATAAGTGATGATGAAGTACTTGCGAAGTGTCATAGAGAAATTACATTGCTGGAGTATTTGCTGGGAAATTCAGAGTATGACAGTGTGATTGCATAGGAAGGAGTTCACTATAGTGAACAAGGACAAAAAGACATCATTAGAACAGATGGTGTGGAGGAGAGACTAGTTGACAGTCTCATGAATTATTTTGAGAATTCAAAACAACATACTGATGTGCTGACAGAGGAGGAAGAAACAGAGCAGCAAACTGAATTGTTTCCAAAGGAAGATAAGGCACAGAAGCCTTATGTTTTTTATTTTAACAAGTGTTTTGTGAGTGCAGGTTTAGTTGCAGATGTTGGAGGAAATTTGGCACAGATGAGCAGCCAAATAAAGATGAAAGAAGAAGATTCTATGGAAGAATTTAATCCATGGAACAGAGATGCTCAATTGCTGGAGAGAATGTTGGAAAGTCATGATTCAGTGCAGACAGAAATAATCATGAAAGAGGGTAAGGATGAAAGGGAGGCAGTAAGCGTAGGAGTCAAAGCAAAAGTTGGAGCAAGAGCAAGAGAAAAAGTAGAAGAAAAAGTAAACCAGCAACTACAAATTGAAAGTAACCTACAGCAGTTTGAAGAGTTAGTGGACAGCAGCAAAAACCTGAAGCAAAGAGAAAGAGGAAGAAGTAAGAGGCAGAATATGGACCAATCCAAGGATGAACTAGAGACAGAGATTGAAGAATTATGGCAATTGATGATGAAATAGTCCATGTGGAGGAAATTGATAGCAACAGGAAGGATGATCAATCAGAACTTGAACCTGATTGACAAGGAGAGGAAGATGAAACAGAATACAGCAGACATACAGCAGCAACAAAGGTGCAAAGCGTTTGGATAGCTACAAACTAAAGTTTGGGACCCTGGAGGTTTTCTATCAACTTATGATGACACATGATCAGGAGATCATGAATATACTTTGGGAGTTTGATGCAGGAGCATTCAACCCAAAAGAAAGTCATTGTATTTTAGTAGACATAGGGGGGGTCATGTGTTTTAAGGAAGTTGGTTTCCTAAATGTTAAGTTAATGTAATATTTAGGCTTTTGAGTGAGTAGGATAGAAATTAATTAGGTAATGTGAGATGTTTGTAAATGCTCTCGAACAAAGGAGAACATGAGTGGTTAATAATGACAAGAGAGTTAGAAGTCAATTATAACTCTTAAGGTAGTTTCATGATTCGAGGAACTAGAGAGGATTCTTAGGGATTAACTAGAGCTAGAAGTGGACTTAGAGGACATTTAGGAGTCAGTTTAGTAGATCAAGGATCTAAACCAGAATTAGTTGAACAGAACCTTTCTGGTATAAATGTAAGCCTACGGGCAGAGCAAAAGGGGAGAGAGGCCACTGATATTGAAGATCAGGCCTGAGAGACAGCGAATCTCGATATGTAATCAGTTTTTTATACTTATGTATACAGAGGTTTATTCCATAACTGTGTAAGTGTGTGAAACGAGTATTTATTGAATGACTTATATGTGAATTCGTAGGTTCTGTAACAGGGGTTGCAGGCAGAGTTCTGTAGAACTACACAGAGAAGGAGAATGATTCAGAGGAATCATAGTGGGTCTTTGAATCCAGTTGAAGGATCAAAGTGAAGCTCTGGAGAGACTACAATGTGAGAATTCGCATAGGTCAATCTCAAAGGACGTTGAGCAGCAGAAGAGCAAAAGGTCGAAACCCTGAAGAAAAAACCCGAAACCACAGAGTAAACACTGAAGAAATGAATTAAAGTCAAAGCAAAGGGACGAACGAAGAGGCGAGTCGTCGATGCATAGGAGCCGTTGGATCTCGGAGATCAACGGACGAGTTTGTTAGATGATAAGCGACCAAGATTAAATCGCGCAGAAGGGAATCAAGAAATGAACGATGGAGATTAACTTATTAGCTGGTGGAAGAGGAATCTAGAGGAGTCGTCGCAGCCGTCGATGGTTGAAGATCTACGGTCATCGGGCGCGAACAAGTCTGAATGTTAACCAAGAAGAAAGGCGGGTTTATAAGCGGAAGTGGTATTTCGGGCGAGGTAGAAACCATAAGTGGTATTGAAGGGTGAGCACCCGATTCCACTAATCAAGCGACACGTAGCAGCGAGGAGGAGAGAGGAAACTGCTTTTTGGGCGGTTAATCCTCGTGCTTGTTGTCTACGCAAATTCCTTGTGAACCGTCAGATCCATTAAGTGCAGATCAACGACGGAGGACTGTCGAGCAAGTTTGATTGGTCGGAACCGATAGGGTTATACAGGCACGTTATTATATTTTGAGTTTCGGAGGTTAATCGCATATCGGAGGAGATGGGGAAACACATGTTAATGTGACCCGCGGAGATGCGATTGCGATAGGGATAAAGGTAACCTCGGAAACTATGCAACGGCTTTAAAAGTGTGGAAAAGGTATGTTTTATGTATATTTCCCTTTTAAAGGGTTTATAATAGAATAAAGCGTGATATGAAGGTTTTATAGGTTAAGTCTGATATAACAAAGCAAATCGGGTATGGTTATTATGCGAGGCTTAAGGATTAATCAAGGTTAATAAGGGTTAATGAGTCCCAATAGAAAGGACATTAACTAAGGGTTAGAATATGGTTGAATTATGAAATCATTTTGCATAAGGCTTGAGTAAGGAGGCCTTAAAACATTCAATAAGAATTGAAAATTTGACTCCTTAGAGAGTTAAATTCCTGGGACAGACAGGATTTATGCACAATGTTGCAGGAAGCGCCCCCCCCCCCCCGGATCCTAGGCCCGAAGCGCGCCCCGTACGGAAGCGCCCAGGAAGCGCCCCCGGAAGCGCGCTTCCGAAAATGGCGAAGCGCGCTTCCGAAATTTTTAGACGCTTCCTGGAAATTTGGAAGCGCTGGCGCTTCCGAAGCGCCGAAGCGCGCTTCGTACGGCGCTTCCCAGACGCTTCCCAGGCGCTTCCCAGACGCTTCCGAGACGCTTCCAGAAAAGCTTCCGGAAAAGCATTTAGAAAATCGTTTTTTTTTTCAATTTTTTTTTAAATTTTAGGTGAGTTTGCTTGTTGGGGGTGGGTCCACCTTGGGTTAGGGTGACAAATGAAAGCAAAAAAAAATATAAATATAGCAGATGCTCCCTCATCTGGTCCCTTGGTTCCTAGGTTCCATGGTTCAACACCAACAGCAGGGGGTTCTTCTTCATCAGTTTCAGTGCCACGACTTCCAGAGGCACCATCTTCTTCATTGCCACCACGTGGAGGCCCGCCACCACGTTCTATTCGTGGTGGAAGGAGGAGAGATTAGTAGATATATTCACAATCTACTACTTTTTGTCATAGATTACTCATTAGACTTGTAGACTTGTGAATTTGAATTTTGAACCTTTTTGGCTTGGCGGTGACCAAGTGACATATTTTGTAAACATTATTATTTGAATTTTGGACATGACAAATGTTGACAGTTGCTCACTTGCTAGATAAATCATAATATGCTCTATGTTTTATGTTTTATAATATGCTTAAATGTTTTATGTTTTATAATATGCTTAAAAATTTGATGTATGTTTGTAATAGCTAGAATATAGATGATTGTTGTACATACTAGTAACTACAATGGAATCATGGATGCCATATCTATCTTGATTTATGCAAAAATATGCATGTTTTCATGTCTTCTACAATTAATTTGGTATTTGGGATGTTTGTTTTGAGTATAAATGCAAAAAAATATAAAATATATATATATATAGCAGACGCTTCCGCAGACGCTTCGCTTCCTAGATTTTTGGAAAATGACGCTTTCGCTTCCGCTTCCGCTTCGCTCCCGCTTCGTGCAACATTGTTTATGCATTTAACATGCATACTGTGGGTGTAAGCAGGGGTAACCCTGCATCAAAGTACATAAACAAGTCTCTCCTCCAAAACACATAAAGAAAAGAGGAATAATAGCTACAAAACTGATGTAATAGCTGTTGCAGAAAGCACATGGAGGCTAGAAAATCCCTACAAGGTCATATCCATATTCAAACTCCTCAATAAACTGATTCAACACTCTGGTTGACCATGGCACCCATAGAATTAAACCTGCAAAAATCCTATCTAGAAGTGCTCCTTTGATTCTGAAACCTGTGCCAATGAGTTCAAAATCTCCAAAAATGGTTACCTAGCCTCTTTTTGCAACCAATTTGGTTGAAAACTGGAGAAGTTCTGACCTCTCCTAGTTTCTCCACTATTCGCTCTACAAATTGCACAAAATTCGGCATCATCCTACAATTTCACCCCATTTTCTGCTAACAGGCCACCAAATCCATCGAAATCCAGGTGGATTTGTCGGACAGTTAATTTAGCTGTCGAGGCCTAAAAACCAAAAGAATGGTCATATGGGAACCATGCGGCCAGGGGGCTAGCCCTCGGTGTTGGCCCCCTCCCTTTGGTGGTCACGCACAACCGTTAGCGGTTTAGGCTTAAAGCGATCACATTGCGGAGACCCCGACAGTTAGGGTTGGCGGTCAGGCGACGACGATTGGTGGGGCGATTAAGATGGCAGTCACACTGACTACGTTCACATGTGGTGGAGACCCCAACAGTTAGGGTTGGCGTCAGGAAACGACAGTTGGCGGTGGCGGTTAAGATGGCGGTCACGCTGGCTATGTTCACGTGGGGGGCCGTTAAGTCCGCCTAGCCCCCAAACCGCACGACATTAAAACTTAAATATATGCGCCACCATTAATGGTTAAGAACTGCGGGTGTGGTGCAATGGTAACAACTCTTGCTGTGTGTTGGGAGGTTGGCGGTTCGACCCCCGGTGCCTCCGCCCAGTCAATACAACTATTTTTGTGGCCTCCTAGGCTTCCACGTGGCGGCCTCCAATTGGGTCACGTGTTAGCCTGTGGTTGGCCACCACAAAAACACGTGAACCACACAATACTTGCCACTTGGACCACTAACAAGGTGCCACTTGGCGCCACCCAATTCATTGATGGAATGCTTTGACCAATTCAAACTGCCATATCACCTGCCCAGTCAGTGCCACGTCAGTAGTACGGAAGGCTGAATGGGTTATCCTTTTTTTTAAATTCGCATGTTTGAAAAAACGATTAGAACACAATATCTTAAGCATATGATATCAGTTTTCAGCGAAACGAGTTGCGCAGGAATTAGAATGATGAGATCTACGCATTTGTTCAAGTTCCACACCATTCTGATAACTTTCGAGTTTTGGCAAATTTTGAGCTCCTGATCACTCTTCACCACTGAAAACTTTTGGACCCCAAAAGTTCATTTTCAATTGTTCAACATTTGAAGGTACAGTTCCTTCACTTTTCCAAACTCGATCCAATCGATGTTTGTAGTGCCTTGACTTATACTTGTCCTTGCACTTTTACAGGTTGAACTTGAAATATAACCCAACCAAAAAATTTCAAATTCAATGTTCTTCTTGGCTTGTCCATGTCGCTATGACCATCCATAGCAACATCCTTCCCAAGAATAATTCCCATGGCGATCTTCTGCAATATCCTTATCAAGGACAAGATCCCAAAAAGACTTTGACAAATGAAGCAAACAAGTTTCACATAGTGAATACTTGTATAACTGAGTGCTTAACACATTTGTAATATACTAAATGTGATGCAACTACTCATACAACATTTTTAAAATGATTTTTTAAACTACAAATATAAATGCATTTTACAAGATGGAATAAACTTGACTCCCAAATTTTCCATTCAAATTGATTATCAACAAGCCAAATTAGCATAACAATGCCAAAGAAAACATTGTTGCATATAACTGATTTGTTTATGAACATCACTTTTACAAATTTCCTAACTATGGGGATATGCAATTAGTGCAAAACAAAGATTTACAAACTTCAGTTGGACAAATAGTCCGCCTATTTCTTATCCAACCAAGTAAATGAACCCTCTATTTGAACTTTTTCTCCTTCTGGAGTTTCTTCAGGGATGGTCGCATCTTGCGCCACTTTTTCTTTTGTCGCTTCCTCTTTTGGTGCTTGAATAATTTGCTTGCCCTTGCCAGGATGAAGTTGTGGAAACAATTTCCAACACTTCTCGACCCAATGCCCACAAATATTACAGTGAGTGCAAAAGTTCTTTTGAGCTTCTCTTGGCCCACATGTCTTTAACCTTGGATGAGATTTTCTCTTTTCAGTCTCAATTCCATTAGACATAAAAAAATTCTTGATGATTTCTTTCCTTTTATAGCACTTATCTACATAGTGGTTAGATGAAAGGCAAAAGGTGCATGGTAACACACTCCTCAACATGTTGTTCCAATCAGCATGTTGTTTTCCATTATGAAACGCATTTGAATTAACATGACGATTATACCTCTTTTTGTTGTCCTTTGGCTTACGCTTCTTGCGTGAGGAAATTGCATGGAAAGAAGAAATTAGCTTCGTTTATTATTCAACTTGTTCATCTCTCTTTGGAGATGTTTTCCACTTCAGGTCCTCCTTATACTTGAGGAACCAAGCGGGTACCAACTCTAGATGCAAATCCCAACATGATCCGGATTTAAACAGGAACGCAACAAATTACAGAGATAACCATATACACAAAGATGCAGCGGAAATAATACTTCATTTCATTAATGGAAAATACTCAAATATGCTTACAACAGAAATGGAAATAAACTAGCTAGGGCGATGGTAGCTTATCTCTGAGAAGAGATGTGATGGCTACATGCCTCTGAACTGTCTTACAATGAGGCTCGGAGGCCTATTTATTGTTTAGAAACAATAGAAAACCCTTCACATTCCAAAACCTAACCCTAGAAGATGAAACGCCAAATTGTGGGCCCCGTTTTTGGGTAAGTTGGTACATCAACTTCCCAGGGTCGCGAATTGGTCATACTATCTCCGTTTGACGTGCATGATAGCCCATTGGAAAGATCTCTCCGAGGACTACGACGGAAAAGACAATTTTTATCAAAAAAATCGCTGGCGGTAGATTTCCAAAAAAACGTCGTTTAGGGCCTCAAAACGGCTCCGGAAGTTCAGGACCCGAAAAACTGCTAAAAATAGTAAGTTGTGCTACAATTAAGGAAACTGAAAATGCTGAGAAAGACAATGGTGGGGGTCCAGGTGGCCACCAATATCCACCTGGATCATTCCTCCCCCCTTAGGAAGCAATGGTCCCCATTGCGTTGAGATCCTCCATGAGATGAGGAAACTTCTGCTGAACTTGTTCCCTGGTGAGCCACTTGCCCTGCTGAAGGAGTTGGCCTGCTTTGACAACTCGATACAGTTGGATATTCTGTTGGCGAGTGTTTTTGATCTGTGTGTCCATGATTCGATCAGTTGCAGCTTGTTCCATGCAATCTGGATTTAATTCTGTGGGTTTGAGTTGTTCTGCAATGTCGGATGTGTCTAGCAATGGTGGAAAGTATGGCCGAAGGCGGTCCACATTGAACACTGGGTGCAGGCCAAGGAATGGGGGAATGCTGAGCTCAAATGCATTGTCTCCCATAGCCTTAGTAATGCTATAAGGACCATATCGGAGTGGTCTCAATTTCCGATAGGCTCCAGTAAGGCGTTCCTTTTGCAAATGCAACCAGACTTTGTCGCCCACCTGAAACTTGTGTGGCACCCGATGTTGATCATGTCGCTGCTTGTACTTGGCATTTGATTTCTCAAGAATTTCATGGACCTGCTGGCGAATATATTGGATGCGCTCAATGAAGCTGGTGGCCTTATCTGTTTCGGACTGGACATGAGCTGAATTCATGTGAGTAGCTGCAAGTGGCATGGCCACATCAATGGGGCATAGTGGCTGGAATCCCAAACCCACCTGAAAAGGGCTATGGCCAGTGGAGCTGTGAAGAGCTCGGTTGTAGCTATGCTGAACATAGGGGAGGCTCTCGTCCCATGTGCGTGGATGCTTTGAGTTATACATGCGCAGAATGTGCACAATCATCCTATTGACAACCTCTGTCTGGCCATCAGTTTGAGGATGGAAGGCTGTGGACTTCGTGAGTTTGGTGTCCATCATTGACCAGAGACTGGACCAAAATGTGCTGAGAAACCGACTGTCCCGATCTAAGATGATAGACTGTGGGATCCCAAAGTGCACCCACACTCGTTCAAAGAAGAGTTTAGCAGTGGCTTCTGCTGTGATATTCTTCTTGCAGGCCATCATAATGGCCATCTTTGAGAACCTGTCGACGACCACAAAAACACAGTCATTTCCATGCTTAGTGGAAGGAAGGCCTGACATGTAATCCATGGAGATGGATTCCCAAGGTCGACTAGGGGTAGGTAACGGGGTGTAGAGGCCTTGCTTCTTAATGGTCGGTTTGGCAATGGCACAGGCAGTACATGATCGGATGTACTTCCCAACATCTTGTCGAAGATTCGGCCAATAGAAATAATTTTGTAGTACTGCCACTGTTTTCTCGACCCCGAAATGCCCAGCAGCCCGACTGTAGTGTGCTTCCCAAATCATCTTGGCACGCTCGCTTGAAGGAACACAAAGGTGACCGAGGTGGCCTAATAGGGCATCCTGGAGGTGAAAATCTGCAACCTGCCGACCCTCCAAGAGTGTCTGGTATGTGTGGCCGAATTCTGGGTCGCTTTTGTAGAGAAGTGGCCAATCAGAAGTCTCGTGCCCGCAGGAGTTGAGCACGGTGGTTAGCGCCATGATCGGTGGTCGACTGAGGCAATCTGCAACATTATTGGTGCTGCCCTTTTTGTACTTGATATTCAAGTGAAACTGTTGCAGGTATGTAGACCACTTCTGATGGCGATCATTTTGCAATTTCCCTTGGGTCTGTATGAACTGCAGAGGTCGGTGGTCTGTGTGGATGACCGTTTCCTTCCCCAAAATGTAATGCTTCCATTGTCGGCAGGCCTGTACAATGGAATACATCTCTTTATCATAAGTGAGGTACTTCCGGACTGTGTCTGAAAGTGTTTCACTGTGATATGCCACTGGATGTCCATGTTGAGTAAGGACTGCCCCAATAGCATAGTCAGAGGCATCTGTCTCGACCTCAAATGGTTGTTGTAAATCTGGTAACGCGAGCACTGGTGCCGTGCAGAGGCGATCCTTCAACTCCCTGAATGCCTTCTGTTGAGATTCAGACCAAAAGAATTTTGATTTCGCCCCGCCCTTGGTGACTTGACTCAAGGGCCAAGAAATATGAGAAAACCCCAACACAAACCTGCGGTAGAAGTTGGCAAGACCTAGAAAGCTGCGTAGCTCTGTTAGAGTGGTTGGAGAGGGCCAATCCCGAATGACTTGGACCTTGGCTGGATCGACATGCACCCCCTGTTCATCAATGATGTATCCCAGATACTGAACCTCGGTCATGCCAAAAGTGCATTTCTCCAAATTGGCACATAGCTTGTGTTGCCGCAGTGTTTGGAGAACCTGTCGGATGTGGTGGAGGTGCTCTTCCCAACTCTGGCTGAAGATCAGAATGTCATCCAAGTATACTACTACAAAGGAGTTGGTGAATGGCCGCAAGATGTCATCCATTAGCCTCATAAAGGTTGCAGGAGCATTCGTCAATCCAAAAGGCATGACCAACCATTCGAAGAGGCCCTCCTTGGATTTGAAGGCAGTCTTCCACACATCTGAGGGTTCGATTGGTACCTGGTGATATCCTGACTTCAGATCGATCTTGCTGAAATATTTCGCCCCCTTTAGTTGGTCTAGGAGGTCATCAATCCGTGGGATCGGGTACCTATTACGGACAGTGATCTTGTTCAGCACCCGATAGCCAATACAGAGTCTCCACGTCCCATCCTTCTTCTGTACCAACACGATCGGGCTCCCACAGGGCGATGAACTCGGACGGATGTGACCTTTCTGCAGGAGCTCCTGAATCTGCCTCTTGATTTCATCGTTCTCCAGAACGGAGCGCCGATAAATTGGTCCATTGGGTAGCGGTGCACCTGGGGTCAGATCGATGGAGTGCTTGACTTGACAGTGCAGAGGAACCCCTGCCGAGGAGGTGAAGATGTCCTCGTACTCCTCCACAATCTTGTCCATCTGTAGTTGTCGTGCAGAGGGGCCCCGTTTGGAGGCCGCGGCCACTGTCTTCTTCTTTCCTTGAGGGCGTATCATCAGGAAAACAAATTTCCTGGTTTTGGAAATGATCTTACTGCATTGTTTTGCAGTAATCAAAGAGAGGGCGGCAGGTGGTGCTACCTCTGGTATCCTGAACAACTTATTTCCCAATGTAATAATAACTGCACGGGGCCTCGATTCATACACAACATGTCGCTTCCACAAGTATGGTTGTCCTAGTAATACATCACAAACTTCAAAGGGAGCAATGTCACACAATACCTCATCCGTGAAGGGCTTGATGTTGTATGGAAGGCGACACTGTTGGCTCACGCGAAGATCTCGTCCTTGGTGAAGCCACCCAATGGTGTATGGTTGTGGATGTGGTGTGGTCGGTAAGCCCAACCGCTTCACGACCTCTGCCGAAATGCAGTGTTCCACGGGGACGCGTCCCCCAGGGTGGGGTGCGCGCACCCCTCGCACCCCACGCACCCAGGACGGGGAGACTCTCGGGGGTGCGTTTCCCCACGTCCCCCTTTTGGGGAGACTCGGGGAGACGCAAGGGGGTGCGTTTCCCCAATGTGGGAGACTCGACTCCCCGAAAGGGGTACTTCTGGGCGTCCCCCCAAAAATGGGGTTCTTCTAGGCGTCCCCCTGAAAATGGGGTTCTTCTGGGCGTCCCCCCTTCATTTTTGTCTAATTACCCTTTATAAACCAAAAAAAAAAAATTAAAAAAAAATGAAAATTAATTTATTAAAAAAACATAAAAAATAAAAATAAACTAAATTAACAATTACAAATAAAAAATTACATGAACAAGTTAGGGTTAACTCCACTTTTCAAGTTTTCATTCTGCCCCCATTCATTATGCTCTTACCTCAACGCATTTTTTTCTTCCATCTGCTCTCACTGCGCCCACGAGAGCTTTAGCGCATCCTCACTCTTCTCCACGCAGCAGCTTGCTGTTAGCACTTAGCAGTCGTTGCCCAACAGGTGTTGGCAAAACAGAATTAGCTAAGGCTCTTGCATCCTATTTATTTAATACTGATGAAGCTCTAGTGAGGATTGACATGAGTGAATACATGGAGAAGCATGTAGTTTCAAGGCTGATTGGAGCACCACCAGGGTATGTGGGTTATGTAGAAGGGGGACAGTTGACTGAGTCTATACATAGAAGGCCTTATGCAGTTATTCTGTTTGATGAAATTGAGAAGGCACATACAGATGCCTTCAATATTCTACTTCAGATTTTAGATGAGGGAAGGGTCACTGATTCTCAGGGTCGAACTGTAAGCTTCACCAACATTGTCATTATTATGACTTCAAACATTGGTTCTTAGTACATTCTAAGTAGGCTTGATGATGAACCTGGCTCAAAAGAGGAATTGTATGAGAGAATGAAGAACAGGGTTATGGAAGTGGCTCAAACGACATTCCGCCCTGAGTTCATGAATTGCATTGATGAGTATATTGTTTTCCAACCTCTAGACCGTGAACAAATTAAGAGCATTGTAAGATTACAGGTATGTGGTTCATCTATCGTCATTCTTTTAGTGAAAACCAAAGCGAAATAGCAGAGGTTGGTCAGATATATTAGAAGTTAATTTATTTATAACTTTTTGATTTAATCATATAGAAACAACTGTTTGGAATATATGTTAGTTTCAGTTATTATTTTGGTTTTCAATGTAAATTATAGAATGATGATTGATGAATGATAATTGATATGGATCAATGTACATTGTATTTGAATATTTGAATTTCGTATTGAATTTTATTATTGAATCTTATGGTATTGAATCTTGATGAATTAGCAGTATTGAACAATGAATATGAACATGAAAATTTCAAAATTATATACATATATATAAATTGATAATATATATAATTAAAAATTATATTATATATACCTCGACGTCTCCCCGTCTCCCCTAAATTTCCCTAAAATTTCAGGGTTCTCCCACACGTCCCCTTTGTGCATCTCCCCGCACCCGCGTCTCCCCGTCCGGGAGACTTGGTGGAACATTGCCGAAATGAGGTTCTTTTGACTCCCGCTATCAACAATGAACTGTATCGGGGAGCCCTTTACCCACATCTGGGAGTGGAAGAGACGCTCCTCCTCCTCTGGATCTTCGGGTTCATTTTTCTGGATCTTTGCGGTAGCAACAGTGGCGCTGGGGTCCGCATCAATGATCTGCTTCCCTTTTTCATACCCCTTATCGGGTTCTGACTCTGTGTCGGAACATGCATCTGATTCTGAAACCTTTAGCTCAGCCACCAGTGACTGCTTGGCCCGACACTCACTTGTGTTGTGAGTGGAGCTCTTATGGAACTCGCACCATTTTCCAGTGTCCTTTCTCGGCTTCGCGACGCTGTTCTTTGCTTGCAGCTTCGGCTGGTTGTCTTGGGCTGTCCCGCCTTGGATTTGTCCTTTGTTCTGTGGTTTAGGGGCACCTTTCCCCTGCTTTGGATTCACAGATCCAAAGTCTCGCTTCTTTTGTTTAAACTTCTGCTCGACCTTGACGGCATACCGGTATGCTGCGCCGAGCGAGGGGATGTTTAGGAATTGTATTTCTTCCTGGATGTACTTGTGCAGGCAGCCACGGTATTTGAGTATCAAATGTTGCTCCAAATCCTTGATACCCAACTTTGTGCGAAGGGTATGGAAAAGATTGGTGAACTCCGGCACGTCTTGGTCCCTTCCCTGCCGCAGCGTGGTCCACTTTATGTATTCATCCTCATAGCTCCCGACAGGGTAGTACTGCTCCTTGATAGCATCCCGGAACGAATCCCAGGTGGGTGCGGCTGAAAATAGTGAGCCAGTACTTTCATCCTTCTGTTCGCAGTAGGTTTCCCACCAGTCCTTGACGTGGGGGGCTGCTTTGAGGAGAGCAAAAACAATCTTTTCCCGACTCGAAAATTCATGAACAGAAAAATAACCCTCTAGCAGATTTAACCATTTATCTACGGCATCTGCGTCTATCTGACCTTCGAATATGGGGATTTCAAAATTAACTTGTACCTTAAAGGGTGTGGCGTTTCCAGAGTAGCTGCTGGAAGTCGATGCGTTGCTTCTCGGTAGCCGCTGAAGGATCTGGGAAAAACTGTCCATCATCGTGTTCCGTTGTCGCTCGAGGGCTTCTTCGAGCAAGATTTTGATGGGATCTCCTGCCCCCTCGTCTTTCTTCTCGTCTGCCATGGGAGGCCGTCGGGATTTGCGAGGCTCGTCTTGCAAAGGTTCAACCAGTTCAAGCCCTAACTCCTTATATCCCGACCTTGTTGGGGACATGCAAAGAAAAACAGAGAAAAAGCAGACCGCTCTGATACCACTGATCCGGATTTAAACAGGAACGCAACAAATTACAGAGATAACCATATACACAAAGATGCAGCGGAAATAATACTTCATTTCATTAATGGAAAATACTCAAATATGCTTACAACAGAAATGGAAATAAACTAGCTAGGGCGATGGTAGCTTATCTCTGAGAAGAGATGTGATGGCTACATGCCTCTGAACTGTCTTACAATGAGGCTCGGAGGCCTATTTATTGTTTAGAAACAATAGAAAACCCTTCACATTCCAAAACCTAACCCTAGAAGATGAAACGCCAAATTGTGGGCCCCGTTTTTGGGTAAGTTGGTACATCAACTTCCCGGGGTCGCGAATTGGTCATACTATCTCCGTTTGACGTGCATGATAGCCCGTTGGAAAGATCTCTCCGAGGACTACGACGGAAAAGACGATTTTTATCAGAAAAATCACTGGCGGTAGATTTCCCAAAAAACGTCGTTTAGGGCCTCAAAACGGCTCCGGAAGTTCAGGACCCGAAAAACTGCTAAAAATAGTAAGTTGTGCTACAATTAAGGAAACTGAAAATGTTGAGAAAGACAATGGTGGGGGTCCAGGTGGCCACCAATATCCACCTGGATCACAACATCTTGCCTCCTCATGTCCTCTCTTATGGCAAAAGGAACATGATACCCATAAGCTGTCACTAGAAGACCATTCTTCTTTTGCAACATAGCCTATGCCTTCATATTTAGGCCTCTCCTTTGCCTCAATTGGATTTTTAATACCTGGATGGTTCACTCCAAGGCCTCCTCCCTTTTAACCCATCTTGGTCAAGTGCTTGGAACCAATGCCTTTACTGTGTTTTTCAAAGGCTGCGGGTGAATTTACATCAACACTTTCATGTAAAGAAGAAGCATGTAAATGTTTACCATTTGCCTCATCTTTTGATTGAGGTACAAAGATGTTTTCAAACTCTCTTTTGATTCCGGATGTGTTCTTTTGGACTCTTTGGCTCTCTTCTTTCAGCTCCTTGAATTTGGGTGTTGATAGAACCTCATCCTCCACATCATGTCGACAAAAGGTACAAAATTTTCCATCTTCCTTCTCTGAGGGACTTTCTACACTAGCATCTTGCATAAGAGTTGTATAAAAACATGAAGATTGTGGAGAAGATGGTGGTTTATCACCATTCTTGCTACCTTCTTCCCTTAGAGAACATTCTCCTGTTGGAGGTCTAGAGCTTTCACCTTGCAATTTGGTATTCCTCTCTTCATAGAGGACTTTCACCATTTCTGCCATGTCTAAGAAAACCTTCACATCCTCTGACATTCTTGCAAGCTCTCCTCCTTGGGACATGCTTTGCTTGAAGCTTCTACTGCAACTTGAGGTAGAACTGGTGGTAGAGATTGTAACAATCTTGCTTTCCTTTCCAAAACCTTCTCCTCACTTGAGCTTCAAAACACATTCACTTGTAAACAACAGTCAATTCCTCCTTGCACAAAGCAAACCAATGCTCTGATACCAACTTGAACTGGATGTGGAATATTAGTTTCTATGCTAAGATCCTCGTCAAAATACAAAAATGCGCTAAGGTTTGTACTCCAAAATAGCAAGTAAAAACATGAGTTTTTATGTGTGTTTTCTTATGTTAATTTCATGAAAAACTTTAAACATGAAATCAAAACACTGAATGGAAGCATGCATCAATTAGTAATACACCGGCGATTGTTAAAGGAGTTCACCCCTCCTGGGCTACATCTCCTTGGATCAGCTCTAATGGCATGACACCTTCTCATTATGCTCAATGTTTAGAAAAGAAAAGGTACATAAAGTGTTGAGAAATGGAATGGTTAGTTTCTCCTTCAAAGAAACAAACTTCTGCAAGAGTTATCACTCCATATACATGTTAACCTATAGTCAAACATGTAAACTTTTAGCAAACAAAGGCATCTTGCACCAAGACCCCATACTCCAACTTCAAAGAGCATCAACAGTACTACAATCCACTTGAAGTACATAAACAAGTATCTCCTCCAAAACACATAGAGAAAAGAGGAATAAAAGCTACAACATTGATGTAATAGTTGTTGCAAAAAGCACATGGAGGCTGGAAACCCCTGCAAGGTCATCTCCATCTTCAAACTCCTCCATAAACTGATTCAACACTCTGGTTGACCATGGCACCCATAGACTTCAACCTACAAAAATCATATCTAGAAGTGCTCCTTTGATTTTGAAACCTGCTCCAATGAGTCCAGAATCTCCAAAAATGGCTACCTAGCCTCTTTTTGCACCCAATTTGGTCGAAAACTGGAGAAATTATGACCTCTCCTAGTTTCTCCACTATTCGCTCTACAAATTGCACAAAATCTGGCATCATCCTACAATTTTTTCCAATTTTCCGCTAACGGACCACCAAATCTGCCGAAATCTGGGTGGATTTGTCGGATGGTTAATTTAGCCGCTGAGGCCTAAAAACCAAAAGAATGGTCATATGGGGACCATGCGCCTAGGGGCTAGCCCCCAGCGTTGGCCCCCTCCTTCCGGCGGTCACGCAAAACCGTTAGTCGTTAAGGCTTAAAGTGATCACATTGCAGAGACCCCAATGGTTAGGGCTGACGATTAGGCAACAGCAATCGACGAGACAGTTAAGCTAGTGGTCACACCGGTTGCATTCACATGTGGTGGAGACCTCGGTGGTTAGTGTTGGCGATCAGGCTATGACGGTCGACGATGGCAGTTAAGCTGGTGGTCACACCGGCTGCATTCATTTGGGGGGCGGTTAAGTCCACCTAACCCCCAATCCGTGTGGCATTAAAACTTAGATATATGCACCACCATTAACGATTAAGAACTGCGGGTGTGGTGCAATGGTAACGACTCTTGTTGTGTGTTGGGAGGTCGGTTGTTCGACCCCCACTACCTCTGCCCAGTCGATATAACCATTTTGGTGGCCTCCCAAGCTGCCACGTGGCAACCTTTGACTGGGCCACGTGTCAGCTCGTGGTTGGCCACCACAAAAACACGTGAACCACACAATACTTGCCACTTGGACCACTAACAATGTGCCACTTGGTGCCACCCAATTCGTTGAGGGAATGCATTGACCAAGTCAAACTTGCATCTCACCTGCCCAATTAGCGCCACATCAACAGTACGGACTGCTAACTGGGTTGTCCTTTTTTTTTAAATTCCTCTATTTGGCAAAACGATTAAAATGCAATATCTTGAGCATATGATATCAGTTTTCCGCGAAACGAGTTGCACCGGAATTAGGATGACGAGATCTATGAGGTCGTTCAAGTTCCACACCATTCTGACAACTTTGAATTTTTGGCAGATTTTGAGTTCCTGATCATCCAAGCACATTGATATCAGGTACTACTTTATTCGGGATATCGTACAACAGGGAGCAATAAGGCTCCATCACATCAGGACGAATGAGCAAATCACAAACATTCTCACAAAGCCTTTGGGGAAGGTAAAATTCTTAACCTTCCGAGAGAGACTTGGAGTCATGGAAAGACACTCCTATGAGGATCCCGTACAAGTTGGAAACCGAGCTCTGGGAGCTCCTGGGGGAGTGGGATACTTCTTGGATAAGCGACCATAGGGTGAGTGGCTGACCTTCCCCTAGTGGTGCGCTAGATACAGGGTGAGTGGTTCACCTTCCCCTAGTGGTGCGCTAGATACAGGGTGAGTGGTTCACCTTCCCCTAGTGGTGCGCCATGATGGTTGACATGTGTGTACGGTGAGTTGTTCACCTTCCCCTATGATTGTGAACACATGTATGTAGGGTGGGTGGTTCACCTTCTCTTGCTGATGCCCCAACAAATATCCTACCCATGGAGTCTGAGACTCATGGGAAGTACCTCCCATCTGGCTAATGAGTTGGGAAAAGTGGTTAGGGACCATAGCACCACCGATGGACGCATTTTGTACTTCCGTACTCCCTATTACTAGGATGCATGGTGTTCAACAACTTGATCTGGGATCATGGACTGACTTTTGTCAGTGGAGAGTGGTAATGTCTTCTGACTCACTCTCAATCACTTCTTCTTCATTATTACTTCATGGTTCAATGGAGTAGAGGAGTGATGAAAGAGATGGTACATGATGACAGGATGGTATGATGACGACAGATCGATTGGCAAGTGGAATTATCCCTAGTTGAGAGGGAGTGTTAGAATTGGAAACTAGGGCCAAATTCCACCTTGTGAAAACTCCTATGGTGGAGATGATTATTGCATTGGATTCCTCTTTTCGAGAAGTCCAATTTTGATATAAAGATCATCTCATTCAGACAAGCAGAAGTGAAATTTTGAATTTATTCTCTCTCATGCACAAATTGTCAAGGTCGGCCTCAAGCAAATGTAAGCTCAAGAAGCCCAATGGATATGTCTCCTGACCCTCAATGAATTGTATAAATAGGAGTGACCTCTCTCCTCATTTGGGACATCACTCACACACATCATTCTTCTCTCTCTTCTCTTGATTGGTTCATACAGCTTGGGCAACCTCTCTCTCTCTCCCACATGTGGCATAGAAGAAGGAAAATTTCAGAATTGTTGGCCGAATATTTTAGGGTACAGGGATAGCGTTGACCAGCATTGACCAAGTTTGACTTCAGTTTTCAGGGCAAAATTTTGATTTTCTTAGGCCAAGTTGCTAGGCACAAAAAACGAGGTGTTTTGGGTATTTTGACCTACGTTGACTGCAAGACTGTTTGACCACAACTTTGATTGAAGTTTGACCGAGTTTGACTGAGGCTGGGTGGACTATTTTGGTTTGACTTTGACCGTTCTTGAAGGCCGAATTGCATTGTTGTTGATTGAGCTACTTGGAGGAAGCTTTGTGGCTGATTTGACCAACATTGACTTTCTAGTTAGGGTTGCAGTTGACTGCTAATTTTCACAGGGTTGTTTTGACTATGTATTGGGCAAGTAAATTTGATCTATGTACTATCTCTCTCTCTGTTGAACTATTGAATAATAATAAGAAGATTTGATCAAAGGGTTTCCCCACATTGGGGCTTTTCCTTGGCATCTGCCAAATATTGTGTCCTCTTGTCTTGGCTTGCCTTCTGCACATGTTTTTATGTTCTATTTGCATTTACTGTCTGTGTTTAATTTAATGTGATTGCTACTGGAAATAATTGGAAATTGTCATTGGGTTGATAAGGAACATTGAAGTAACTTGTGCTAAAGCATAGAACATACCATTGTTATCTAAATTTAACATAATATCACCGTTGTTTTACATATCAATATGTTTAATACTACATCTATCATCTTCTAGAGTTATTGCATAATTCCATTTTTCTTAAACAAGGAAGGGAAGTCCACAGACTCGTTAGAGAGAGTGGGATCGAGTCAGATCCTTTTGTGAAAATTGCCCTTGTAAATATGTAGGTGAAATGTGGGTATTTGGGGAATTCATGTTAAGTGTTTGACAAAATGCCTGAGATAAATGATATTGCATGGAATTTAATAATTGCAGGGCATGGACAGAATTGGATACCTAAGGATGTCACGATATTATTTCGAGAAATGTGGTCAGTAGATGTTACGCCTAATTTGATCTCCTGGACTTCGGTGATTGCATCTTATGCTCAGAATGCACATGGAGAGGCGGCATTACATATTTTAAATGAAATGTGTGCTTTCAGTGTGAAACCGAACATAATTAGCATTGCCAATGCTAGCTCTGAGTTGAGAAATAACTCTAGAAGCAATGCAAGATCAAGTTTTGTCATTGAAATGGTTTAATTTTGGGGATTATTTCCTGGCTTTTTTTTTGGCTTGTATCAATACTTCTAAACTTATGCTAGTGGGTTTATCGGCAATGCTATGAAATTCAATCGTAAACTCTGTGACATTGCAATTAAAAGGGCTATGGAATTCTTTGAAATTGGTCCAAAACACACTATAAAGGCAAAAGTATATTGGGTGTGGCAAGTAGGAACCCCATATGCAGGTTTTTAGATTTAGCCGCATGAAAAAATAAATGAAGGTGGCGAACATGCTACAGATGTGTTTCACTTGCCACAAAGGATGGTGCAAAATAAAGAAAGTGGTTTGGAAGAAACAATTGATGATAGCAAAATGGGAGAAACTATCATTGAAATTGAAAAAATAACTGGTCTTTTTCTTGTTCTAGAAATGAACAGTGGAATCATACATGATAAAAAGAAAAATGACAGTGAAGAAAACAATGGCATCATCAATGGAAAAGATCGAAAATCCTACAAGTCTACACTCTGCACTATAAATAGGGAAAAAAAAAGGAAAAATAAGAAGTTGGTATTTCTCAAGTGAAGGTAATTAGAATTCCTTTGACGAAAACAAAATATTCTTTAGGTGAAGGCGACTCAAAACTTGTTTGCAGGTAGATTCAACATGTATGATAAACTGAAAACGTAAATATGGCTATGTTCTATGCGAAGGTATTGGAAAAATTTTATGAGATGCAAAAATAAGGATATCTGGGCTTTGCAAATGAGATAACTGTTGAAGCTAATGAAACATGTTCTTGTTCTACATTGACAACTAATAAGGTTGTCGAATTTCTAGCATAAGCTATTTCATCATCATCTGAACCTATGTCAAAGCTCTTGTTCTGAGCCCCATCAAAGTGCTCTAATTCTTGGATAAATTGTAAACAAGACTGCATGGAAATGTTTGCATGAAAATCTTGATTTAGTTCCAATTGCAGTGTGGCATCGAAACATAAGGAGAGTTGGGTGTCATAAGTCCACCATAATTAGACTGATAGAGAGATTCTATTATCTGATGAAAGGGGTTTTGCTCATTGATGGAAAAAATATCAAGAGCTTTAATTTGAGGTCTCTAAGACAACACATAGCTCTTGCAGGGTAGGAGCCAACTCCATTTGCAGATAGCATCAAAGATTCCAAAATTTCAGTCTCCTAACATTCTTGACATTCTACAGGATTCCAGTTTGATAGCAACAATAATTAGAGTGGTTGATGGACCCATGGACTTAATAATGAGTAGTGAATTCAGAGGCCATGGAACTAGATTAGCTTTCAATGAATGGAGACGAGCCTCTCAAAAATTTGATTCCAGCCAAAGAAGTGCAGGACACGTCAGACTATTAGAGGAAGTATTCTTCTTATAGCAATAATTCAGAAAATAGATCAGTTGACAAATTGATACTTGTGACACATGTTGGATACTTTGGAGAAGGAATTGGGATTTTTTCCTAACAATGTTGCCTATTATCATGGATTTCACTTATAGAATTGTATGCTAAACGTGAAGGAAGCTCTGATGATATCGGTCCATAGAACCTATTAACATCAATTGCCAATGTTGTGAGACGTGGGTTACCCAATTTCTCAAGAAAATAGCTTGAAACTGGTTTTTGGATAACCTGGAAGAGGGCCTAGACTATGCACTAAATGAAAAATATGGTACCTAAACAAGAAGATTAGCCTCAACAATAAAACTCAGAATTGACTCTAGAACTAAGAAACCATCCGAGAGTAGCAAAGACACTAAATTGAATGACAAATATAGTAACTACAATTTACAATTGGCAACTGTAGCTGGAATCCACCCATTTAATCCATGACTTATATAGTCATTAGATACAAAACGTGGTGCAAATGGTCCATGCTCTCTACAAATGATCCTTCAAGGTTCTTATTCAGAGGTCAAGTTTCATCGGAAAATTAAGGTTTCCAATTTTTACTAGTATTTCATAATTGAATAAGTTTGATCCTCTCCATTCTCAATTCTTTTTGGAAATAATTTTGATTGTGCATTATCAGTCATATCCAAAGTGATTAAATTGGTAAGATGGGAAAGTTCTGCAAGGAAAAGTTCAGAGAAGAAAGTTGCACTGGCATCCAAGTATTATCAATTTTAACAAATTCCCCAACTAGGGAAGACTGTTACCAGAAATTGTAGTGGAATTGACGTCAAGGTACTTTAAATTTTCAAGATTTTTGAGCTTAAAACGAATGCCACTAGTTAAAAATAATTTTGACAGGTTATCAAGATGGTCTACCTGCAAAGGTAGACTTCCAGTGAAACAATCTTCATTCAACACTAAAGCTATTACACTTTTGGGAGACTTAGAGGACAACACACTATAAAGATCACTGCTTTTCAAGTCTAGATGTTCAAATTTCTGGATACCCCAGAGCTGTGAAGAAACTTCTCTTCATGCTTGACATCATGTGGACACAAAATATTATAATTCAACCTATGTCTCATCGCCTACAAAACATGAAAGTATTATCTAGTCTCAGTTCTGAAATTGATTGCACTATTCTAATGGCATACGAAGATAACAACAAATAGCATGGGAACTCAGGACCAGTTGACTTTGCCAATGTGTTGGACGCGTCCCAGCCTTTTGAAGAGACTGTAATTATTAATCTTCGCCCTCTTGGGAGCTTCTAGCTTTTAAGTATGTATAACATTCCAATAAATCACATGGATGGATCTTAGTGAAGTTGGTAACTGCTTCAAACTGTTGGTTATATCAATATGTGAGGGTGCTGGAGATATGTCTTTGGGCTTGAACACCGTTGAGGTACAAGAGAGACTTGAGGTTCATATGAACAAATTGATGAAAATTATCGACAGAGGGCAATGTAGAACCTTTGTTGATAAGGGACGTTATAATTGTTCGAATACATTTTCCAAATCAGTGAAGAAAGTGGGAAGTGATTAACCATCATCTCCGTGATGAAGATCTTGTTTTAATTAACCATCCAACAAATTTTGATCGGGAGTGTGCATCCATGTTTTTCTCCCAAATCTTGAAATTCTAAAGCTATGTTTGCCCCACTGTTATGTGTGGATCTACAAAGGAATAGTCCTCAATGTGGAGAAACAATCATAACATTGAGTTTTGATATTTCACTTGCTGCCAAGCTTCTATTTGGCAAACCCCACTGAATCAGAAATTAATGTAGACTTTTGGAACCTTTCCTGAACCAACAATCATTAAAATAGAGAGTGGAGGATCATTTTGGACAATTAAACAGCTTCTTTAGATGGCTTTACCTCCAGGATTTGACTGTGAGAAGAACAAATTTTTCATAAGCAATTGCAGAATTATCTTATTGGACTTTTCAATGCAATAGTTAAATGCACAGGCCCAAAAGCAGTAGTGAACTGCTTGAATTCAGTTGCACAATTTCTGATTGAAATTTGTATCCTGGGATGATTTTGGGATGATTTTAGTGCAAGCATGGATGCTTTTGTTCTTGCTCATTGCGTTTCTTAGGAAACATATATATGGAAGAACTAAGAAATGAGTTAGCATATGCGGGGAGGAAGATATGATAATCAGTTGCATCCATGTGGATGAAACAAAGCATGTCATATTATCAGAATTTCCAAACAATAGAGAGAAATGGTGAAGAGGGGTCTAATCCCTGTGGTACTTTTAAGAGTAAATTGATCAATGGTCTCCGTGAGTGAATAGAAGGTAGGAATCGGAGTTGTTCTCAAATTTAACACAAGGAAAAGGACTGCTACCATTAGGTGCCAATATCCCGACGTTGGGCAATAAAAGTTGGAAATTACTATGGAAAGCGTTACCGTGATATACCAGACTCAATATCCAAAGGATCAACAGAGAATATAAGATGGTTAAAGAGGAGGTAGCTTCCTCTGCAAGCAAGCAAGGACTGGTTTAGCATTATGTTTACAATTTCTAAAGGAATTTCACAAACCAAGGGATTTGATGAAGGCTTGGAAAGTTCGCTGAAAAGGAGGGTTATTGCAATTTAGTGTGAAAGTGGAAGATTTGTCATTGAGTCTAGAGGCTTATTCTATAGAGTCTAGAGGCTTATTCTATAGTGCAGTGTGAAATGTGTAAGTCTGTCCATTCCTCCATTTAAAATAAAAATAAATTATGCTTTAAATATAAAAATAATATTGGCTATAATAATAATAAAATGTTGTAAAATAATTACAAGTAAAAGAAAAAAGTGTGAGTAAAATGTTTAAACCTTATATTTTCAAAACTATTTCAACGGGAGATTTAAATAAGCTACTTGAAGATCTATGTTAACTAATTTGTGTCAATATCAAACTTCATATATATCTAATGTTGTATATATATCAATAAAATATTTTAATACTAATTAACATGGACATATACTTGAAAATATATTAATAATAAAAAAACATTTTAATCTGCATTGATAAAATGTCTCAATGTACATGCTATGTAAAATATTTTAATATCAATTATGTATATATTATATATCATTTAATTTTTATGTATATATTATATATCATTTAATTTTTTTTATGTATATATCATGAAAAAATAAGTTTTATGATTAAAATGTTTATTTTGCACTCAGAAGTTTCACATGAAGAGAGTTGATCTCTCTCCACTCATGTTAGCTCCGTACATAAGATGGATCTATGTTGGTAGCTAAGACAATGCATGAATACCTATCTTGAAGAAGCACAATATAGCAATACAGTTGGGGACAATTAAAGAACAAAGGCATGCAATGAGTACCTGGCAGGAAACAATGCTTAAAACTAAAAAACAAAGGCATGCAATGAGTACCTGGCAGGAAGAAAGACTCAAGTTTTCATGTGACATGGGTATATAATGCACCAAGGATAGTGCATAAATAAGAGGGGAGGGTATATTGGTCTGTAGGAGATCTACTAGTTATGTGAATTTTAGGTGTCTTTTTTAATGCAATTTTTTTGTATTTTGATTTAAAAAATGTTGATTTTTTTTTTGTATTTTTTTTTTGTGCCCTTAGCTTTAATCATTACATTGAAGACCAAAAATATTGATAATTTGGACCCAGTGTGGGCATATGCTGAGTCCAGGTGGGTTCAATAGAAAAACTTTGAATTGCAAGTTGTGTGGGATGCATATGATGAATGGAATCTCCTAATTGAAATTATCTGAGACATGAAGTACAAATTTGCTCAAAAAGAAGTCCAGAAATCATCCATATTGTCACCAAAGCACTACAAGTTTGGGATATAACCAAAGGGAACACAAAATCTGTGAAAATTCAAGTTGCAAGGGAGGATGGGAGGCAAAAGTGAGACTGGTTCTTCAACATCACCTTCCACAATGGTCAACCCCTCATGTACCTCATCATTTTTTATTCCTAGAACCACAACTAGTGCACAACCTTCTATCTGGTTGACGCTTAAAACAAAAGAGAAGGAAGAAAATGATAAGCTAGTGGGCAGGTGTCTTTTATGTAGTGAAATTCCTTTCAACATTTCCAAGAGCAATCCATTCTACCAGCCTATGTTTCATGTTGTTTCTATTTTTCGCCAAGGGTACAGGGCCCCTTCTTATGAAGAGTTGAAAGGGCCTATTCTTCAAAGTCAAAAGGTTGATTGCAATGCTAGATTGGAGGAGTTTAAGTCATCACGATAACACACTAGATACGTTGTGATGTCAAATGGTTGGACTAATCAGAAGGGTAGAACCCTTCTTAACCTTTTGGTTAATTGTCCTAAGGGGACAATGTTTATTAAATCTATTGATGCATCTACACATATTAAAGATGCACAATTATTATGTGAGTTGTTGGACCTATTCATTTAGGAGGCAGGTCCAAATAAGTTTGTGCAAGTCATAATGGACATTGTTGTAAATTATGTCACTGCTAGCAGGTTGGGTATGGAGAGATATCCTAACTTGTTTTGGACATCTTGTGCTACACATTGTATTGATTTGGTGTTAGAGGATAAAGGGAAAATATCATATATCAAGGATATTGTTGAATCATCCCAGAATATATCAAAATTTATATACATCAATTCATTTTTTTTTAGTTTGATGAGACAATTCACTAATAACAAGGACTTGGTGCATCTTGCTAGCACACAAATTTCCATTGGCATCATATATCTTCAATCTCTCTTGGATTACATGTGGGATGTGATGAGAATGTTTCTTTCAAATCAGTGGCGTACTTTATCTTTTAGCTACAAACCAAAGGGGTAGGCCATATGCAGGCTAGTTTCATATCATGAGAGCTTTTGGGCAAGAGTGGAGGAGGTGTGTACCATTATCAAACCTTTGGTAAAGTTCTTTGATTATTTAATGGAAACAATCATGCAATGAGCTACTTGTATGAGGCTATGGATAGGGCCAAAGAAGCCATCCATACCTATTATATGATAATGGAGTGATGGGTTTGAATAACAATACTGATACCAAGAATGTTTGACGAGAGATAAAACAATACGCTCCATCGCCCCCTTCATGATGCAGAGATCTACCTGAACGCCACATTTTCTTACTCATATGGTTTCAGATTTGATGCTAAGGTGATGGATGGATTCCTCACTTGTGTTCAAAGGATGGTGCCATCCATCTTCACAAGAATGTACGAAGATTTCTAAAGAAATGGAGGTATATAGGATGATAAGTGGAACATTTGTGTTTGACATGGATCTCTAGGATAAGAAGACGAAGATGCAAGCTAAGATTCATTTTTTTTTTCAAATTTCATTGTTTCTTCATATTTTGCTTCAACTTTCAAATTTCAATGTTATTTTCTTATGTTTCTCTTATTTGTTATAAATTCTTGGTGGATAATCTATGGTACAAGAGTACCCAATCTCCAAAATATTATCATTCAAGTGCTCATCCAAACATGTAGCTCATCTAGATGTGCGCAAAATAAGAGCGTATTTGAAAAAATACACACTAATAAGTGCAATTGGTTAAAAAATTTCAAATTAAATTTTGAATTCGTTATAGAATTGTAAATTATAATTTATTATTTTATGCCACGCCACTCTATAATTATAACATGTATTATAATTATTAATTTATAATTTATGGCCCTAATATGAGTTGGAGTCTCAGTTCCTTAATGGCTTGGTATACATCTACTGCAATTTCTAATTGTGGGTGAGGAAACTTCAAAAAACATGTGGTGCGGATGCCATCTCTTTGAATGGGATTGACACCACTATAGCATGGAGAGTTGAGACAAATAGGTATGTCATGGAATTATTCCTTGGTTGGTTAGAGGAGGAGGCACCAAAGGAGGTATCAAGGAAGAGAGAGGTGGAGGAGGAGGTGACACCACCACCTTCTAGGACTGAGATAAAGTGATTTGGACTTAGCAATAGCATGGGCACTAGTAGAGGATGTCAAAGGCTACCTCCAATTTCTTCTTCTAGAGGAAATCATAGTCTAACACTAGCCATAGGGATTTCTTCCTCTAGATAAAAATCCATTTCCATTTCTCCTAAAAGGGGTAGAGGAAATCACTAGTTTATGTATCTAGTTTCATTGTATATGACTCATGATGATGAGAGACATTTATTATATTTTTAGGTTGAGTCAGGACTCGGGATTTAGGACATGATTCACTATTGATGTGTGATATAGCACTAGACATCTTATATATTATATTGTTTTCATATTTATGTGGTAATGCATTTATTTGACATTATAGTTGCTTTAGATATTAAAAATTTTGAAAAAAAATGAATATTTTAGTATATTTTTAATTTTGTCGATGTTTGCCAATTTTTACCAATATTTTCTCGATTTTTACGATTCATTTCTTTTCTAGATCCCCTCTGAAATTTCACCGATGCTAATGTCAACAACATTGAAATAAATTAAGCTCATTGTCCACATTTCACAAAATAATTATACGAGATCATCATCCATGTCGGATACAACCAGTTGTCTACATGGACCAAAACTTGTTTTTCATATGTGATCTTACGACAATGGAAATCCTACACCCATGGAGAAGATAATGAAACCCATTACTCCTTGAGCAAGTGAACTACATAACTAGCTTCCCCAAAGATAAAACTATGACCAACTCAAAAGTTGGTGCATAAGGAGTTCAACCACCAACCCAATACTTGCTAGCAATCAAGGTAGATTGGCCAAGCAAGCAACATATGGTAGCTAAATAAGGAAAACAACGATCTTCATTGAATCCTACACAACTACAACTTCGAACAAGAATAATGTTTTAGATAATTATGTGTACTAGGCACCCAAAAACCCTTCAAAACTATCAATTTATAATTTTGGAATTTCACCCTTCAATATTCATATTCAATAATTTACTAGGAAAATGACCTCAAAAGAAGACAAAGTGTATGAAAGATCTTGGGTACGACCTCAAGCTAAAATCAAGCAAAGCAGTGTCCTAGATTTATGTATGGGGCCAAGATAGGTTGTTTTTTGAAAGCACACATGACCATGAGGTATGTAGCTTCAACAATGACATATCAATATGCTAACTTTTAAGGAAAATATGTTTTGAGCAAAAATCACCCTTTAATCTTTAAATAAGACTTAAAATTGCTTCCAGATGGTTAACTACAACCCCACTACAAAAAAAAAAAAACCAAGACTAGCCATTTGACAAGAGTGAAAGTTACCTCCCCTTTAATATACTTCGTTTCTGTGTACTTGCTGGACAACTAGGCACTTTCACCTTTTCCTCACGAGAAAGGAAAAAAACAAGTGTATGCTACTTTCCCAAGCTCCTTAATCTACATAAATAACAACCCATCCTTGATATGATCTATGGAAATAACTTTATTTCAAATTAAAGTATATAAAAATTATGTATTTATATACTGTATTTATATACTTACTCTTTTGGACTCGATTATCACAATAATAATAACAATAATATATTTTATGTTGGTATTAAAATTATTTCTAGGATTTTTAAATTGATATTAAAATTAACCCATAGCTAAAAGTATGATGCCGAAATGAACATGTAGCAGCATTGTAATCATGAGTTGGTGTTTTTCCAATGCAAGAAAATAAAAGTAGCATCAAAGAAATTTGTGTTAAGTGAATAAAAGGTTACTTGATCAAACTAATATGAAACTAAAAGGCACTGAACATGTGCGAGTCATAACTGGACCACACCATCAATTTCATAGAAACTTAATAAGTCAATCTCCCTCACACTTACATGAATTGACCACCATCAATTTCATAGAAACTTAATAAGTCAATCTCCCTCACACTTACATGAATTGACTCCTTCAAATCTTACACCACAAATGTCATAGAAACTTAATAAGTCAATATCCCTCACACTTACATGAATTGACTCCGCCTTCAAATCTTATAGTGAAATTTCGCCTTTTCATCCCGTTGTCTAAATAAAAGCTTCTACAATTTTACATAGCAGTTTTTGAAAGTGAGCAAACTTAGTTTTTGAAATCCTTTTTTTATGAGTTAAAGTTTTGCCCTTTTTTGGCCATATTCTTCCTTTTTTTTCAGCAATTTGGATTCTTTAAAATTTTCAAAGATAAAGTTTTGTAGTCAAAATTCCTTTGATTATGCATAATTATAACTTTTAGAGAAATTCTTAATAAATTCTCAGAAAAAAAATAAATAAATAAATAATAATAATAATAATAATAAATAAATAAAAATAAAAATAAAAATAATAAAAAAATAAATAATAAAAAAAAAAAAATAAAATAAAATTAAAATTAAAATTAAAATATATATATATATATATAAGAAAATAATATAAAATAAATAAATAATAATAATAATAATAAATAAAAAATAAAAATTCTACTAAATAGAAGTTAAGTTTGTAAACTTATTAACTTACTATATTATTATCTAACACCACAAAAATCATACTACTACAACATATATGATTTCAAATAAGTATAGAGACAATGATATTGAAAAGGAAGAAAAGTGATATTGATGATAAGGGAAGGTGATTTTGAATAGCACTAGGAACATGTCTCCAAACAAAACACAAAAAGATTCAAACATTGACCTTCTCCAAAATTTAACATAAAAAGTTTCATATATTGACCAACCTCAAACTTGAAGCTGGAATTTCTCTTTAAATTACATTTGCAAATGGGAATTGAAACTCTTCACCCTTAATTGTGGAGAATTTTTGGATTCAACACTATGTTAGAATTTAAAGAAATTCATATAATTTCTAAATTCTAACATAATTTTAAATCGAAAAATTATTCACAATTATGAAATTGTGAAAGTTTACATGATCATATCATTAACTCTTTTGTGTTACACTGTGTTAGAATTTAAAGAAATTCCTATAATTTCTAAATTCTAACATAATTTTAAATCGAAAAATTATTCACAATTATGAAATTGTGAAAGTTTACATGATCATATCATTAACTCTTTTGTGTTCTAGTACTCCACCCTTCAAGGGTTGTGATAGGTTAGTGGGTTAAGGAGCTAGGGGCTTATAGGGTTAGTGGGTAAAGGGTTTCATGGATTAGTGGTTTATGGTTAAGAGTTCAAGGGTTAGTGGGGATTAGGGATTGGAGGATAGACTCATAGAGGTTACTGTATTGAGGATTTGAGATAGGTACTATATAGGTTTAGTCGATTAGAGAGTTGTGAGTTTGGGTATTGGGGTGATGGATTTAATGGGTTAGGGGTTTAGAAGTAAGGGGTTTAGTGAGTTCATCATTAGGGTTTATGGATTAGAGGTTAGCAGTTTTTGAGTTTGATAATAACTATTAGTTATTAATACATCATATCAATAGTTATTGATATCAATGTATCATGAATAGATTGTGTATCAATAAGCTCAAATAGTTGATTCAACCTTTGTCGTCACTGTTGTTGGGAATTTCTCTAGTTCTATGCTAGGTTATCCACCTGAATCTCCTTGGATGAAGCACGTTATGTTAAATACAATCCACTATCCATGCTGATCGAATACTTAGCTTTGCCTAGTTGCTTGTCTTCATTGGAAATCCCACCTTATGAGGAGAATACATGAAACTCACTCCTTGGGGAGAAAACTATAGAAATGAATCACCCAAAAATAGCATTTTGGCAAATCATACTTCACTCCTATAAAGTCAAATCACCAACCTAATATTTACTAGAACTCAATGTAGAATGACCAATTGAGCTACCTATGTTATTAGCACTGAGGAGAATACTATGAATACTTAGCTTTGCCTAGTTTCTTGTCTTCATTGGAAATCCCACCTTATGAGGAGAATATATGAAACTCACTCCTTGGGGGAGAAAACTATAGAAATGATTCACCCAAAAATAACATTTTGGCAAATCACACATCACTCCTATAAAGTAAAACCACCAACCTAATATTTATTAGAACTCAATGTAGAATGACCAATTGAGCTACCTATGTTATTAGCACTCAATGTAGATGACCTATTGAGCTATCTATGTTAGCTAAACAATGAAAATAGATATCCCCATGGCATACAACAACAAATTTGGAAAATGGGTGACCATTAGGTCAATTCTATACAACCACAACTTCAATAAAATAAAAAAGAAAGAAAGAAAAAGAGTGTGTTCCAATACCTAAAAACACTAACGTAAATAGATAAGATTTTAAAATAAAATACTTACATAATATAAATTAGAATTCAACTTAATTTTAAATATAAAAATGAAAATTATAAAACAATTTTTAATTCCAATATTTCACTCTTTCTTTATTTAAATTTAATAATATAAAACTAACTATACTACAAAAGTAAGTTCCATTTTTACTTCAATTTTTTTGAAATATATTTAATTAAATTATAATTTCTAATACTTATTAATATTAAATTAATTGAGAACTCAATTCAATGTCATATAAAATTTTATAGCTGCAACATACTTATTTAAATATAAAACATTCTGATAATAAGTTATATTTAAGTGAATTTTAATATATTAAAATTTATTTAATATATAATAATACTGGGTTTTGAAGTGAGTATTAAAATTAATTAGTGATTGCAATATTAAAATTTATTTAATATATAAGAACACTGGTTTTGAAGTGAGTATTAAAATTAATGCGTGATTGCAAATATTGGCAATGAATGCATGGGTGGATAGTATTTATGTCTCATTTTGCCACTTCAAAGAGGGGAAACGAATCATATTCAAATGCAAATGGCATGCTAACGCTAATGCGAAGGCCTGGGCTACCTCCTCGTGGGCTCTTGGTTTTTTTTTTATTCCATGGTATTTTTAGCTATAGTTCTGGTTGTTCTGGTTGTATTCCTGGCATGGTTTTTTTGCTATCGTTCTGGTTGTATTCCTAGCATGGTTTTTTTTTGTCGTTTTCATTTTATAGTTATCTGACATGTAAAGTTTTTTGACATATAAAGTGATTTCAATTTTTAAACAATAATAAAATGTGTTTACACGATTTTTGACTAACAAATAAAAAAACACAGCTATACCTCTACTAATGAAACACAAATAGCACAACTATACCTCTACTAATGAAACACAAAATCGTCGCAAAATCGCTGACTAGTTCCACCGGTAGACTAGTTATGTTTTAATAAAACAAAACTAATTTTAATAGATATCAATGTTTTGTTTTCTTTATAATAAAAAATCATCGACGGGAAATAAATAAAAAAAAAAAAAAACCTAATAATATCATCGTCTGGCTATGCACCATCCACTTTGGACTAATGCATATTTTCCTTGTGAGGCAAACTGTATTAAACAAGCGCTGGTGGTGATTGGTCCCATACACATTTGTCAGAATACGTGGTGATCTGGCTCACCATCCACATTCGGGAACATAGGTCTGTCTCCCGTTTTATGACCACACAAAAAGTCTTACCACGTGCTTATTATTTCTGGTTGTATTCCTAGCATGGTTTTTTTTGTCGTTTTTATTTTATAGTTATCTGACATGTAAAGTTTTTTTTGGCATATAAAGTGATTTCAATTTTTAAACAATAATAAAATGTGTTTACACGATTTTTGACTAACAAATAAAGAAACACAGCTATACCTCTACTAATAATAATAAAATGTGTTTACACGATTTTTCACTAACAAATAAAGAAACACAGCTATACCTCTACTAATGAAACACAAATAGCACAACTATACCTCTACTAATGAAACACAAAATCGCAAAATCGCTGACTAGTATCGCAAAATCGCTGACTAGTTTTGTCTCCACCGGTAGACTAGTTATGTTTTAATAAAACAAAACTGATTTTAATAGATATCAATGTTTTGTTTTGTTTATAATAAAAAATCATCGACGGGAATTTAAAAAAAAAAGAGCCTAATAATATCATCGTCTGGCTATGCACCATCCACTTTGGACTAATGCATATTTTCCTTGTGAGGCAAACGCTGGTGGTGATTGGTCCCATACACATTTGTCAGAATACGTGGTGATCTGGCTCACCATCCACATTCGGGAACATATGTCTGTCTCCCGTTTTATGACAACACAAAAAATCTTACCACGTGCTTATTATTTTGACTGGTTGACCGCGTGGCTTCTAACAATCTGGTTGGGTTTGATTCTAACTTCCAATCCAACAATGTGAGTCTGATTACTACAACCAACGAGACAAAGATTTCGGCCTTCTAACTTCTAATCCAGCGACGTGAGTTTGATCACCACAACCAGCGAGACAAAGCTACAGGTGTGAGTGGTGATCGGGCCCCACCATCCGCGTCAAATAAAATCAGCAGGGGCCACATAAGGATATTCACATGATAAAGGTCCTACTCGATTAAGGCACGTGATTGAGGGTTTTAACAACGTGATCGCGGGTTCGACTCCAATTTCTCATACTCGCGGGTTCTATTATCACACCATAAAGACAGAGAGCTTCTTTAATCATAAGCATATTATAAAAACTATGGAACCTAGCAGGCTAGCACTGGTACGCTGCTTTAAGGGTTTAATTCAAAAATCCAAATACTATTTACACAGGACTAGAAGTTAAATACTCAAAGAAATATAAATCAAACACTCAGAGTTGTTCCTCTGTCGAAGTATGAGGATTTGGCTGCAACCTTATTCTTCTCCATCCCTCAATTTGCTACGCAAAATTTACCGAAACTTATCCTCACATTCAGATGAATTTAAATCGACTCTACTTTGGAATCTTGACAAATCTGAATGACGCCCAGGTACAATGTCGGGTAGAGATGCCCCCTTACTGGACCCAGCAATAGAAATATTATCTCATACATAATTTGTTTGTCCCTGAGCAGTCGATTCAGAGTCTTACATTTCGATTTCATTTCTCATTTAGGATTCTTTTAATTACACACGTCTAAATAGACCAACCCTAATCTACGAAAATCGATTTTATTTTATTTGGAATGAGGATAACCAGACTTGTAATTCGTTTGATTAAATTTAAATATCATCTATCAGAGTCGTGCGGCTCGTTTTTTGAATTCCAAGACGTCAAAACAGGGTTTATTTAATTTGATCAGAGTAGTCCGGGTCGTTTCTTAAATTCCAAGACAACAAAACAGGGTTTAATTAATTTGACTTCTAGTTTCTTTCAAGGAGCCTGCAGATCTCTTTTAAGTAGAGAGCCTCAGGGCGAAATCACGCACTAAATCGAAATTTATTTATGATTTCAAAAAGAATTCAAATCATATACCTAATCTTTATCACAGTTTCTATGTTTACTTAACAGAAATTTAACAAGAATTCAAATCATTTTACCTAATCTTTATCACAGTTTCTATGTTTACTTAACAGAAATTTAAAAGAGCTATTGCATTTTTCAATTTCAAAAATTCTCTCTGATAAATTGATAATATCCAGAAGGTACCTTAAAAAAATATTGCTCCATTGTAGCAGTGATCATTCGGCCCTTTGCACACGGTCTGCAGACGCTATATACTCCCAAATTCGTTGAAAGCCAGGTAGAAATTAATAAACAGAGCATCCTAGCCTAGAAATTTTGAAAATAATTAATTAACCAGAAACAGAGCGCAATTGTTATTCATAAAGAGATCAGATAGACATTGCAATCGTTGTTTATAAAGAAATCAAATCCACAGAAAATCACAAATAACAAGCCCGAGGTAGGTACCTTGCACATATGATTTTGTAAAAGTATTCACTCATGCACCCAGCGCTCTGCCTTCAAAGCGCTCTGCCCTCAAAGCTGGAAGGAAAAAACTAAAAACAAACCAACAATGAAGAATTAGTGCAGAAACATTTAAAAATAACCAATGAATTGTTAAAACCAAAATCAAAGAATTAAAGATTCCGATTGCTGTCCATATATCAAAAAACTACAGCACAGATTTCTTCATCTCTCACCTCATCCATCCATGGAGAAGAGGAATTTGTGTCGCCCAATTTGATTCACCCAAATAAATATGTCCTTCTCCTCTGCACTCTGTGGTTAATTTACATATAGACCACACATAAACATAACAAGAACAACATCATACACAGCAGAAACACACAAATAAGACTATACACAAAGAACACCAGCATACACAGCAGAAACGCACAAAGAAGACCATAAACATACACAGAAACCAAAACAAAGGAGCGCTCCAACATTCAATCATAATACACAACAGCATACGCAGCAGAAACGCACAGAGAATACCATAACAATAGACAGAAACAAAAACAAATGAGCGCTCCACATTCAATCATAACACCCCATACTACCACCGCATGATAGAGGAGATAGAGAAAATCAAAATAAACTTATGGAATTGGACCGTCCCTTGTATATATATAGACTGCTCAATGTCATCTTTTTCCAACGTTCATGCTTTTTCCATGCTTTTTAGAATGCTGAGCTGTTAGGATTTTTGAAATTCCAAGAACCAAGTTAAATCAATTTGAACTGAGAGATGAACAAAGTAAAATCAGTTTGAACTGAGAATGATTGTTGAACATGTTATAGTTTTTTGTTTCTCCCACTTGAATTTAAATCGAGTGCCCTTGAGATATTATAGATAAAGATACATAAGAAATTACGAACTTTAAAATCTCATTTAAATTAATTTTCTCAATCATAGATAAAGATACATAAGAAATTATGAACTTTAAAATCTCATTTAAATTAATTTTCTCAATCATAAGATCAGAATCTCCATTCCTTTGAATATCTTTGATTATATCATTTCAAAAAAGAATTTATCTCATTTAAATTAATTTTCTCGATCATAAGATCAGAATCTCCATTCCTTTGAATATATTTGATTATATCATTTCAAAAAAGAGTTTAGTTCTAAATGTTTGGTAGGTTAGATAATTAATATTATTTTAATAATTTTTAAATGTTATTTTTATAAAAATAATTTAACATAGTTGTTTGTTTTTTGTTTTTTGTTTTGTTTTTTTTGGAAAATGTTTAATATTTTTTATGATAATAATATATTATAATTTATATTGATGTATGAATAAATTAGTTATATATATATATATATATATATTATATTATACAAAGCTTTATTTTGGATATAAAATAATTTTTCAACTTATTTTATGCTACTTATATCTACATTCAAGAGTACTATATTTCATGTTAATATCAACATTATAAATGCACTGAACACTTATTCATGAAAGAACTTTGTATTGGTATTGATTGAGCTAAAATATGATTGATAGAGTTACTAAATGTATCCACTCATAAATTATTATTTATTGGATTATTTCTATAGTTACTCAAATTATTATTCATTGTATGATGATGATGATGAAGAACGTCCATTGTGATGGACCTTAAGAAAAGAAATTAGTTGAGACTTTTCAAAATTTTATTTCTATAAGCAAATAGAAGGGAGACGAGCGTTCTGAGATCACTATAGTTATCTTGGTTGAACAAGTCAAGAAGGTTGGAAGTCTGGCAAATGTTTTGAAAATGAGAACAGATGTGAGTGAGGGTCGGACAATCCAAGAGAAAGTGTTTTTCATCATCAATTCTCTTAGTGTCGCACAATTGACAAATTCTTTCTTCCCAGGGTGTTTTGGGGATATACCAACACCCAGTTTCACTTTGAAGCTCGTGGGAGTTAGTTATTATCTTCACAATGTTCATTTTCATTTTAGCACTAGTCAAGACAAAAAGAAAATTTTGTTAGCTAGAGAGTGGTTGATCACCTCTTTATAGTACCTTAGCTTCATTTTCCCCTCAAGCTCCTTATCATCCCATAATTTGTCCTTAAATTTGGAAGTGATAGTATTTTTAATATTATCTCTATTCTCCGAGATGAACTCCTCATTCACCCTCCAATAGTTGAGCCATGCCTGGGCATCCTTGTGCCAACCCCACTTGAGTCGAAGGTGAGGATTTTGGCTAGAATTAGAAGCAATTTTGGGGAACTTCTTGGTTTCCAAGTTGTAAAGCTTCTTCTTATACATCTTATATAGATATATTAATCAAGTATCATAATTAGGACAATCTTTATTTTGTAAATATCATAAGTTAGAGAATATTTATTTTTTCTATGAGTCTATAATGTTGAAAAATTAATTATGAATTAAAAAATAATTGTAATTATTTTATGCCTTCAATATGTTAACCTCAAACAATAATAAGTACAAGTTATAACCATCAATTTTGGTGTTTAAATGCCACTTTATTGTCAAAAGGCCTTTCAAAATTTCTTTCTTATAACCTATTATAAAGAAGGTGACCAAAAAATATATGCATAAGCAAGTAATCAAATAGATAAGAGATGGGAATGAGGAGAGGCATTCACAACCTCCATCTTACTTATGCATACCCAACGTTAAACCTCACAAGGGCTTCTCCACAAGGCAAAATAAACTTATAATTCCAAGCTAGATAAACTGAGGTCATGGTTGTGCTTGGGTAAAGAGTGGAGTTGAGATGACTTCAAAGAATTTCTTGGATGAAGTGTGTTTTGTGTGTGACTTTGTCACGCTAATATGGAAATTATTGTAGAAATTTCCCACTGTAGATCACCAGATAATGCAATATACTAAAGCAAAATACTTGATCTACTTCTACAAACAAACATGTGGAAGCTTAATCAATTTGAGCTAGATCAATCGGAACACATATAACAGAGAAGAACAAATCATACACATGAAACACAGAAGAATTCTCTGGGGAAAACCTCAGCTAAAAACCTCGTTATCTGTATTATCATACAAGTGGAAATATCTCAGGATTACATAAAGCTTTAGCTCTCAAGCTATCCAGCTCTCAGTACAATCCCTCACTGCTGCTCATAGACAGAATAGACAACACATATGCCTTCCTTCAGTCCTCCAAGCCTTCTATTTCCTTGCGCAGTTTCTCCTGGGTCCTCCAGCTGCAACTTGTGTGATTCTCACCTCACACACAACATTGACCTCTGAAATAACTGTGCAATCCTGAAGGAGATAATTCCTTCTACATGGATGACTTTCCTATATAGGAAAATTTATCCAACTAATAGTACATTGTCCCTTTCTCTGATCTCAACTGGGTCTCTGACTGAACTGACATGCATGAGTTATTTATGAGAGAATATTCAGTTATCTGAAGTACAATAGTTACGTGCATGCATGCATTAACTAACTGAACTCACAATCAGTTCAACAAACTATTGGAACTAATCTAACTGGACTTAACTCAGTTAACTGAGCTAACTAATTACAACTCAAAGTATAACTCATCCTAATATCCTTTAATCAAGGGATAACTTCCTCAATCAAAGGGGAAATTGTTGCATGTCTTCACATAGACTTCATGTTTGATTTTCTACAACTAATTAACTCAAGATGAATTAATTAATTATTTTACAAATAACTGCTAAGATCAAATTCGAAATTTACTTCTCAATTTTAGTTTAGGGACTAACTAAAATTTGAATGTATCCCGAAATGCTATTTATAGCAATGTTATTTTTAGCATTTCCATTTTATCATTCCTTGTTGCCATATCCAACACTAGTACTTGAAATGTTATTTATAGCAATGCTATTTATAGCATTTCTTGTTGCTATTTTCAACACTCCCTCTCAACAAGAAAGGCATTCAACTCGAACCCGATCCTGAACCTTTGGAATGTTCTACATGCAACACTTCTCCCTAGTGTTGTTGCTCCAACAATTCTAAAAACAAAAAAAAATATCCAACCTGAATTAGAATGATGCCTCTGTCATCAAAGTCTCTGACTGTTATTGCCTCTGTCGACTGAAAAATCTGCACCTCTGTGCTCTTCAATATCTGACTGCTCTAGCCTCTATCACTTTGATCTCTGACTGCATCAATCACACTGATTCCTGCTACTGCATCCATGCTATCTCCCAGCACTGCATCCGCACTGCACCTCCTCTCATTATGTTGCATCGTGCTGCCCACTACTGCACTGCAACTCAGTTACTGAGAAGTAAGTAACTGACCTCCCTGTTGGGCTAGAAACACCCTCTGATACTGAAGCTGCCTCTACCGCTCCATCCGCATCTATTTCTACCCACTCAGCCAGTCCTGCTACTCCTCGTCGGGGCTGTCGTAGCAAGGTCTAATCAAAGAGGTTGGGTACCTCAAGGATCCTGCCCCTATTTCAGCCTTCTTGGGACTATCTCGTCACATTGCCCCACCTCACACCTGGAGGTATGGCTGCATGTGATCCCTCTGCCCACTTGGCTCGAAATTTCCCCCCGCCGGAGGTCTCTGCATGAGTGGATGCCTCCACTCAGTCTCCTCTCTGCTTCTCCAGTTGTGGCTGCTCCACAACCTCCTGAAGCTGCTTCACCAATCGTGGCTCCTCCACAATTGTCTGAGACTTCTTCTGAGGCTGCATGTTGAGAAGTAATGTACTCTCCCTCTCAACCACCAAGTCTCCAACATTTTCCTTGCTCCTCAATGCTTTGCATGCATCTTAAACCTCAAGAGCATACAGGTTCTTGACTCGTGAACCGATCTGCTTCACCTGTCTCGTGGTGATATGTCTAAGGAAAATCTTTCCCTTACTGAAGACTACGTCATAGCCTTTGTCCTCCAGCGTCGTGATCAATACCAAGTTTTTTTTCAGTCTTGGAACATACTTCACATTTGTCAAGGTGATGCGAGCTCCATGCTCCCTCTGAAAAGAAACCGTGCCCACTCCTAAAACACTATACTTTTCATCATTACCCATCTCTATGAGTATCTTGAGGTCTTTCTCCTCCAAGGCACTAAATAAAATTTTATCATCGGTCATGTGGAATGAGGCTCCACTGTCAAGATACCAACCACAACCCATCATCGATAAAACCATGCATGCGATGAGGGTAAAATCCAATTCAAACTGAGAGGCCAATGCCTCACCTTCAGATCCTTCCGAGGATCCCTTCTTGGATTTCTTCAATGGACAATTAGTTGCATAATGTCCCACCTCATTACAATTAAAGCATCTCACTTTAGATTTGTCAATCTTCTTCCCTCCATGAGAAGAACTCGATTTGGAATGAGAATCCTTCTCCTTCCCTTTCCTTGCCTTACTTGCTAAGGCCATATTTTCTTCATCCTCCTTGGATGAAGAACCATCTCTGGTGCTTCTCTTGATCTCCTCCTGCATCAGATCCGACCACAGTCATTCCCAATCTGGCAGTTTCTCTCTTCCATTCACTGAGTCCTAGTAGCTATGTCAGCTCTTAGGAAGACCGAGGAGAGCAAGATTCACCATGTCATCATCGATTGTCGTGATTCCTACACTTCCAAGCTCATCTTTGCAGGTGGTGAGCTTGTTCAGATATGTAGAGATCGTGTCATCCTTTTCACACTTGATTTTTCGAAGCTTGTCCTTCAGCGCCAGCTTCCTCTGATCACTGCTATTCTGATATAGATCCTTCAATGTCTTCCACATTGAAAACGGTGTCTTCTTCCCATGGAGACTCGAGACAATATGGTTTTGAACTCCCTCCAGAAGAATTATCCTTGCTCTCGCCACACATTTTTTCCATTCCGCCAATTCTTGGGCATTAGCTGTTGCTGGCTTGGGGACTTCTTAATCAATGAAGTCCTTCAAACCGTTGTCCTCTAATACCGCTTCCATGCGATCCTTCCAGGCTATGTAATTTGAGCTGCCATCCAAGGCATACTCGAGTCTCCAGCCATTGAACGCCATTAGTGAACTTTGAGATGTGATAAGAAATCGATTATGTACCTACAATCAATAACTTCAAACTTCGAACTTCTCCCTTCTTTGTATATTGTTCTCCGCTCTAATCACCTTTGCTCTGATACTATGTAGAAATTTCCCACTATAGATCACCAGATAATGCAATAAACTAAAGCAAAATACTTGATCTACTTCTACAAACAAAATTGTGGAAGCTTAATCAGTTTGAGCTAGATCAATCGGAACACATATAACAGAGAAGAAGAAATCATACACATAAAACACAGAAGAATACTATGGGGAAAGCCTCAGCTAAAAACCCCGCTATCTGTATTATCATACAAGTGGAAATATCTTAGGATTACACAAAGCTTTAACTCTCAAGCTATCCAGCTCTCAGTACAACTCCTCACTGTTGCTCATAGATAGAATAGACAACACATATGCCTTCCTTCAATCCTCCATGCCTCCTATTTCCTTGCGCAGTTTCTCCTGGGTCCTCCAGCTGTAACCTGTGTGATTCTCACCTCACACACAACACTGACCTCTTAAATAACTGTGCAATCCTGAAGGAGATAATTCTTTCTGCATGGATGACTTTCCTATATAGGAAAATTCCTCCAACTGATAGTACATTGTCCCTTCCTCTGATTTCAACTGGGTCTCTGACTGAACTGACATGCATGAGTTATTTATGAGAGAATATTCAGTTATCTGAAGTACAGTAGTTACATGCATGCATGCATTAACTAACTGAACTCACAATCAATTCAACAAACTGTTGGAACTAATCTAACTGGACTTAACTCAGTTAGTTGAGCTAACTAATTACAACTCAAAGTACAACTCATCCTGATCTCCTTTAATCAAGGGATAACTTCCTCATTCAAAGGGGAAACTATTGCATGTCTTCACATAAAATTCATGTTTGAATTTCTACAACTAATTAACTCAAGATGAATTAATTAATTATTTTACAAACAACTGCTAAGATCAAATTCGAATTTTAATTTTCAATTTTAGTTCAGGGACTAACTAAAATTGGAATGTATCCCGAAATGCTATTTATAGCAATGCTATTTTTAGCATTTCCATTTTATCATTCCTTGTTTCCATATCCAACACTGGTACCTGAAATGCTATTTATAGCATTTCTATTTATAGTATTTCTTGTTGCTATTTTCAACAATTATATCATGGTTGTTTGTATATTCAAGGGGCTACTATGAAAGTAGTTTGTGGTTGTGGTTTTACATGTGAGTGGACTCTAACGTCCATTTCAAGACCTTGCAATGATGAAAGCACATTGATCTCTTATATATTTCAAGAAAATGAGTTTTTCCAAAAGGTCTTTTGTTAGTAGCATTTATATTTATTTGTTTGCAATGATATTTAGGGTAGAACCACCTATGTGATCAATCTATTTGAAATGGATTCATTAATTTATGGATTTCCTTATACTGTTTTTCTTGTGGATATTTCATCAAGTTCATGGCTACTGATCAATGTGCATATAAAATATGGGTTGCTCAAAGGTGGTGATAATGGCAGCTCTAGAGTGATGAAGTATATGTTCCTTAACCAACAACCCCTTATTATGAGTATCTTGTAGGCTCAAGGTTACTAACTTGTGGGCCTTTGCTACTTGCAACTTTGGGGAATCCCCGTACACATTATCAACAAGTTATAATTGATGTCTTATTAGCTTAAAGAGGTGTATGACCATGATACTCCCTTGTATGTGTATGATGTATTCAAAGGAATTCTTAAGTATTCTGATAAAAGTTTAGTTTTTACCAATGTAGTGAGAGATTTTGATATTGAACTAGTCATGCCTGTGCTTCTAGATGTAACTTTTCTTTTAAAAAATGTTTTGATTAACATTCAATAATATTATTAATAATTGAAGGAAGTATTATTTTTCAAATAATAACTTGCTATAGACAAACAATATCAATATGACTTATATTTATAAAATGCATCTTTTAGATATGATCATGATTTGGATCTAAAAAAGTGAATTTAGTTGGCTTACAAAGTTTGAATTGACTTAAATAGGTCATTCTCAATTAGTGTAGTGTGTGAACTCCACCTCTAGCCTCATTTATATAGTTCATACATTTAAAATATAGAGTGAAATAAATTGGCAACAAATTAAATTTTTAATTTTCTTCTTTAATCATAAGTAATGAGCAACTAGTTTATTATGGAAATTCAACGGATAGAAATAATGTCGTCCTATCCCAAGGGATTAGCTTTACTAGTTGTCACCAATATTATTAGACATTCCGCTAGTTCCATGCTGGCAAGTGTTTGGTTAGAATCCCCTTATGTAAGGCACACTAGTCTACATCGATGGTTTTCTAGGGATTTAATCGACTAATATTGGGAATCATCTCTTAGGTTTCCTTATGAGATTTTCCTTTGAAACAAAAAGGAGAAATGTCCTACCATGCCACCTAAGAACCTTTCAACTAAGAATCCATAAGTAGAGGGTATATACTATGTTAAATTTTCACATTAATTGCACCTAACCATTAATAAGATCACCTAAAACCATACCCAATAACTTGCATTGTGATGCAACAAGAATGAGTTGGACACCAGTTTCTAACTTGCTAAAAAAGGACATGCAAATGAGAACATGGCCTACTAATTGTAATTCCAATTTTTAAATGAATGCATGACATGGAGATTAAAATAGCCCCTATGAATCCTAGTGACTTGGATGAACTTAAATGGAAGACATTTCTATCCACCCTCCATACTTATTTTTAACTGTAGTTCATTTTCCTAGTTATTCATGTTGGTTTTATCATAAACATTTTGGACAATAATAATTTAATTCAATATGTACCTTTATACTAATTGACAATACGAGATGTTTTAAGGATCTATATATTTATACCTAATCACACCAACATTAAGGAGATATAATTTAATACCTACTCTCCCTAACATTTAACATAATGGTATCTTTTCCAAGAGCAATGAATACTCCCATTAGCTTCCCCATTTCATTAGATTTTAAACAACTGTCCATAAAAAAATCGTTATATCATAGAGGTTTCTATACTCCTTCCCATTTGTTCACTCTTATCCCACATAAGAGGTGTAGGGGGTGGTTGAATGTTATATACAAAAAAGAAAAACTAATGAATCCCATTGTTTGGAGATCTTTTTTTTTCAAAAATGTATTATTGTGTAATAAATGCTCCTTTAGTTTTTCTTCCTAAACTTCTTTGACCAATTATATCAAAGTTCATGAAGTAAACAAAGGAGAGCTCTGCAACCCTAATCGTGCGACAACCATGAGCTAAACTGAACTGCGACCCAAAAATCTGATGACATCTGTAAAGCTGCAAACCAGGAGGCCGATAACCAGGTCGCAATGACAAAGGAGGAAGGGGGGGAGAGATCCCCTCCTACCGAGATACGGCAACAAGGGATTCCCGCCAAAATACAAGTAATCCAAAACTAGCAGGAGATACCAAGAAAATTTCAGGACCTGTCCTCAGGGCGCGATGGCAAGAAGGCAGCAAAGGAAAATGTTTACCATGTGCGACGGAGAAACCAAGATTCATCATTCCAATGAACAAACTGGAGCGATACAAAAGCTAAATGAAGATTCATTTCTTCTCGTCGGTGTTGGGGTCATTTCCGCGCTCTGGTTTTTCCTTATGGCCCTATAGGCCCATCGAACCACTGGTACACGTAAGTCCCAATCAGTTCGTCTCGCCTGGTGAACTTTGTTCATGATTCTGCATAGCTTTCTGAATGCTCCATCGTGGAATATTTGTGGTGTTCATCACCGCATCTGGTTCTGATTTTCAGTCCTTAGTATGGGATGTGCTTGCACAACACACGTCTGCACCCATCGACACAGGTGGGTGCGTAAGCTACTTTGTCCTGGCTGCCTGGCTCTTGTTCAATACTGGGGGCTTCCAAACTGCAAGCGCATCCATCTTCTACATTCGCGCTATTTCCCAATGGTCTTTTGATGTGTACCCCACCATTGTGCGAGGGTTCCATGAAGCACCCATTCCATCGCACCGTATCACTGTTGTTCCCGTACTGCGCTTTCAAATTTGTCCAGGAATTCATCCATTGCTGTCACCCCATCATAGGTTGGCAATTCCCTTGCCTTAGTTGTCACGCAACACAATGATCTAATCATCATGTTGCAATTTAGTGTTGTCACTTCGTGCAGCCGGTTCTGCCAGCGTTCTACTTCTTCGTCTGAATCCGAAGTACAGGAACTGTCGCGCTCCCATGAGATTCTCCCATCTGCAGTCGGGTTCACCCGATCTTGGTCTCACGTGGTTATCTGGTAAATACAGTCCAGCTCATCGTCACTTTCATCATCGCGCACAGGTTCGGCGTAACACGCTCCTTCAGCTGGGTCTAACGGAACTACTACGTGTAGGGACTTTTTCTCGAATATCATCTTCCGCTTCTTCAGGTTGATGACTCCATTCATATCAGTGGCCCAGTCTATTCCTAGCAATGCGGGATAAGGATTGTTGTCATCAACAATCTCTATCACTTCAAAGTCCGTCTGCGTGCTCGAGCCTTCGATATCAACTGTTACCCCTCGCAACCTCCCCATGGGAAAAAAAATTTGTTGGTTCGCCATTCATAATTGAATAGGGGACTACTATAACGTGGGCCTGCCCATGCATTCCCATGTCTGCTTCGGCAATACATTCGCGTTTGAACCCAGGTCTAGGATTACCTGATCCATTTCATATTCACCAATCTGCGCCGTCAATCTCATTTCCCTCCCAGTGCGCAATGTATGCTTCCCCAATTTCCAGACTACAAGTGGCTCCCCTAACCTTGCGCACCTAGTAATCAACTCCTGTAGTCCCTTAACTGCCTAATTGTTGCGCAGCAGTTTCATGCATGTCTCCAAAAAGGTAGTAAGCATAGAAGGATCCATCCCTGGCTTTGGTTTATCCTTACTACCTGAAGTGGAGGCCTCTGTGAAGCTCTTCTTAGCTTCCATGAACGTCTCCTTTGCGCATTCTAAGTCAAACTCAGGTTCCTTTATAAGAGCCTTGCGAACCCATGCATCTTCCTCGGGGTGCTTCCCCTTATCCTCCCCTGTGGTCGCACCGCTTTCTGAGCACCATGTTCACATTTGGGTCTTCTTCACGCGGTTCAGACCTCATCATTTGAATATTTTGAGTCGGAGGAGGCTGGTGTACCCCTTTCTCGTGCATCTGTGCGATCAACGTCGGAAAATATACCATTTCATGATCAAACTGAGCACAATATGAACAAGATACTCTCGTCGGGTTGGTACAATAGCGGGCATAGTGCTCGGGTCCTCCGCAATTGTAACAAATTAACTGTCTACGGCCCCTTCCTGGGCCCATTCTTCCTCGTCCTCGACCTTGCCCTTGAAATCCATGGCGCGCCATCCCTGCCGCTGGGTCGATGACTCGCGTTTCTGTCTGCATCCGATAGGCTGGGGTCCGATCCATCATTAACTCATAGCTATGACAAGTACACTCGTCGTGGCCCACCGACCTACATAAATTACAAAACAATTGCTGGGGTGCCGGTGTATACTTTTGCAGCAAATGACAATTATCCGTCGTGTGCTTTCCTCCTATCTGACAGATCGTGCACCATAATGCAGGTGTCGCACTCGGCCCTGCCTGTGCCTTTGGTCTCAACGACACTGGCCCCCCTCCTGCCAAATAGTTTGCGAATATTGGACAGTGATCCTTGTCATGGCCCTGGCCCTTGCATTTTATGCACCATACTTCCTTGCCTGCCTCTGGCCACGGTGCCCTATCCTGCTTCAAGTTCTACATTTCCAGGCAGAGATTTTGTAGTTGCACGTGGATTTGTTGAACTCCTAGCCTCGGATCTTGTATTGGTGTCTCATGCAATCTCATCATTATTTCCAATGCTTCGGCCTGGGTAGAAATTTTCTGTTGCGACAACGCCATCCTCAAGTGTGATGTCAGAGATGCCACAAACCAGGCGCGATGTTGTGCATCCGTGAGCGTCATATTAGCCTCACAGATCGTGCTCTTCAGTCGCCGATCTAGATCCCAGGGGGTCTCGCCTGGAAGCATCACGATCTCTTTAAATCCGATGATTGACTGTGTCTCTGATTTTGGCCGGTTAAATTCTCTTTTTTAGCGCATTCTGGATCTTTGCTATTCCTGCATTTGGGTGATCATTGGAGTGCTTGATATACCATGTCAACACGCAATCTTGCAGCGCGCTCACCAATGTAGCCTTCTTAATGTTGTCATCTGTGACCCCTTGCGCTTCTCACACTACTCTTACCACAAACCAGAACTGGTTCGGATCCTCGTTCTCTACTCCTCTGAATATGGGTAGCTTGATCGTGCTCGCCATACTGAATTGCGGGGTTGGTGGAGGTGGAGTGGGTGGAGATGGAGGCAAGGGAGGTGAAGCGGGTGGTGGCATGGGTGGGGTTGGTAACTGCGGAATGTGCTGCCTTATCAAACTGACCGCACTTCTCGAAGAGACCCGAGCAAGCTCTTCCTTCTTTATTAGGTTCCAGTGGCACAACATCAAACATCCCTTAGGTAGATCCCGGTCCCAGCAATGGAACCATTTGTTGGCTTGTTAGGGCCTGACCCAGGTTCAAAAGTGATTTAGCCAAACAAATCCCGAAACTACCAGCCCTTTCGGCAACAATCCGCGGTGCGCGGACTGAAGTCTCACCCGAGGTAGTATGGGATGGTGTTGGAACCAGGTTTCTGCACCCTAGGGATGTCCTTGATGAAATATAGGAAGTTCATGAACCGAACCTGTGCACTTGCACGGCTCCGCGCAAGCCGTCTGTCCTTCGCAGCTTGTGCAACTATTCCCGCGCAGCTCTGTAAAGAGCGCGGAAAGGTGTTGTCTAGATCCTTCATTCTTACTGTGCTATTATTATAGATCTTAACTGTGTGGGTTCAATAGTCTCATTAATCATTCAATATTCATAACAAGTGTGTGCAATCATAACACTGTAAAGAGATGCATAAATATAACAGAAGCATAGACACACAATATTTCAAAATCAACTTATCTTTTATTAATTCTCTGTCTGAGTACAATCCCGACTCCGCCCTGCGCACCCAGCTGCAGGGGTCCACGCACTCAGCTGCGGACTCTACTAGGCCTCTGAGCACTTAGCTGTAGAGCCTCCACCTATCACTACGACGCAATACCTTCAGATCTACTTCTAACTTCTAACCATGCCTTTTCATTTCTCTATTACTTATCAACAACTTAAAAACTTCTTTTACACTTAGAGCTTCGCTCTATTTATACCATCCCATGGTCCGCGGACCATGGGTAGGCCAACACACTTTACATTAAATTACATTATCTTAGGGCAGACAACCCTAGACTCTCGCGCTCTGCGCCCGCATTTCGCGGGGTCTTTACATCACACTTGACCAAAATTCGGGCTTCAAGCCCCAAAAACATGCTATGGGGGGATCCGCCGCCCAACACTAGGCATAAATTCAATTCTACCATTTGACAACCTTATAAATGTCTTATAGTTTAAAACATTTGAACATGCCTTAGTTTTCCATAACCTTGATCAACCAATAGAGTGAAATTGTTGTTGCACCTGAGAACTTATATTCTCATATTTAGGCCATGAGTAATGTTGCGGCTTCATACCTCCCTCTTCTTTCACCCCACCCATGTTTCTAGAAAAAAACTTGCCACTACTTAGAAGAATTATATCGATAAAATCAATGTCAACATCTGGAAGTTTCTTGTTAGGGGCATTGTGCAAGGTTTCAAGCTAGCCCTTAGTGGCCTCATCTTGACTGGAAATCGCTAAAACATAATCATGAGCTCCCATGTTACCTTGGGAATCCCTTTGTTTCTAAGAGAAAACAAATGATTCATGTATTTCTCGTCATAAAATCCATGTCTTTTGGCATATGAAACACTCTATTCTCCTCACCTCTTGATGGACTAGTGGCACTTACGTCCACTGGAGATGTTGACCTTGCCCTCTTCAAATTTTGGCATTCACTGCTTTGTTATGGAAGCCTTCATTTGGGGAGTTTTGAGGTCTAATATGGCCTCCTAAGGAAATTATAAAATAATAGTGAAAATAATAAAATAAGATTATATTACATTATCAAATTTTAGGGGGAAAAAATAAAAATCAATTTTTCAACTCGTATTTTCAACTTATCTCCCTATGGGTTTACTCAAATTTTGAGTGGCAACACTCGTTGGATGCAAAATTTGATTCCTCATCCAAGGAGTACCCATGTTGCATACTTTCGATGGACCCTGCAATCACATTTTTCATGTATTTTTTGTTTTTCGTGTAGCCGAGTCCATCGAAAGTATGCAATATGGGTACTCCTTGGATGGGGAATTAAAGTTTTCATCCAACGAGTACTCCCGCTCAAAATTTGAGTAAAACCTTAAGGAGATAAGTTGAAAATAAGAGTTGAAAAAATAGTTTTATTATTTTATTATTTTTTAATCTTTTTATTTTTTTACTCCAAAAATGGTGAATTATCCCCCATGGTTGACTTCATCATCTTGAATCCTATTGGTTCTTATAAAGTTTATTTTAGTTGTACATTTTTCTTAGGAGTCTCATTTTAGACCTCAAAATTCCCCTAATGACAGATGACCCAACCAAACTTCAGAACATGTTGAATGATAAAAACTTCAAGCATTGATGTCCTCCTGCATTCACTACAATATTACTACAATTATTAGTTTCTTTCCATAAAATGTTTTTGCAAAAATCCATACTTTTTTCCTCAATTTATTTGTTAAATCTTGTGTAATATCATCTCCACTTTTGTGTAGGTTGTAACATGATAATCCTTAAGTTGAGTCAAATGACATTGTTCTTCGATGGATAAATCCTGCATTTAAATAATATTTAATCTTATCATATATATCTCTTTATTCATATGTATCAAGTTAATCTTGCAAAGATATTTTTCAATGGGACAAATGAAAAATTTTCCAAGGCCTTTTCCATCGACATCAGAGTCCTCTAGTTCATTTCTCAACAAAACACTACAACAACCATGTTAGTGGCATTAGCTTCCATTGAAAACTCATGACCTGATTCTTCTACAGAAGGGATATCTGGAACTTCTTAAACCAACCCATTACCTAGAAAACGATAAACCAACCGATTACCTAGCAAAGGATTATCTGGAACTTCTTGAATAAGCACATTACCAAGTTTTTTCTCACTAGGACAAATGGAAACTTTTCCAAGACCTATTCCAATAGCACTGGTGTCATCTCTTTCATTTCTCAATGGACTATTTGTAACAGTCATGTCACTAGCATTGGATTTCATTGACAACTTAACACCCATTACTTCTATAGGAAGGCTATCAGGAACTTCCTAAACCAAACCGTTACCTAGAAAAGGGCTATAAAGTATAGGTAAACTAAATTTCATACATGATACTACAAAATTATATACCATTTTTTTTCCATATCTCTATGACAATCCTTTGAAAGGAGGAGAGATTAAATGACCAACATGGCAACTAAGTTGTTGAACGAAGAGGGACACACCAACGCCATTCGAGACAATCACATTACTGTTGTTATTGATCAACATAGATCCATCTTAAATGTGGATCATACATGAGCCGAGAGGGATCCAATTTCTTCACATGCATTTTTTTTTATGAACCGACATTATTTAAATATTTTGTATAGTTATTTATTTTTATTTTTATTTTTTTTTGGGCCGACATGAGCAAAATTTCAACTTTGATGACAGACGAACAAGGTTACACATCATAATGGGTTGTAGAATGATCCTCTCGGCTCAACCATGGATTTGGATTGGGCAAACATGTAATGGATCTCAGTGGAATCAGGCCAACGCCATTCAAGACAATCACATTACTGTTGTTATTGATCATGGATTTATATTGGGAAAACATGTAATGGATCTTAGTGGAATTAGACCAAGGTAAAAGAAAATGAGAGGTGTAATGGAAACCCATACACAAATAGACGTTTTCATGTTAGAGGATAACAATAAAAAGAGAAATCCAGAATTACATTTATCAATAATGGATCAATCACATTACTGTTGTTATTGACCAACATAGATCCATCTTAAATGTGGATCTTACATGAGGCAAGAGGGATCCAATTTCTTCACGTGCAATTTTTCTTATGAATCGACATTATTTAAATATTTTGTATAGTTATTTAATTTTTTATTTATTTCTTTTGGGCCGACATGAGCAAAATTTCAACTTTGATGATAGACAAACAATGTTACACATCATATTGGGCTATAGAATGAGCCTCTCAACTCAATCATGGATTTAGATTGGGCAAACATGTAATGGATCTCAGTGGAATCAGGCCAACACCATTCAAGATAATCACATTACTGTTGTTATTGATCATGGATTTAGATTGGGCAAACATGTAATGGATCTTAGTGGAATCAGACTAAGGTAAAAGAAAATGAGAGGTGTAATGGAAACCCATACACAAATAGACATTTTCATGCTAGAGGATAATAATAAAAAGAGAAATTTCTAGTTTGAAATTTTATATTTACATAAGAGATAATTAATGATTCACTAATAAAGAAAAATGTATTTCAAAAAATATGATTCTGAATTACCTTTATCAATAATAGTCGGTTGATAAGTGAATGTCTTAAGTCAATTTATGAATCTACGTGAATTATTTGTGCTTATATATAGCTCCTAGACAAAACGATTCAAATCTCTTTACGTGTGTAAAATTGATAGGGATTTTATGACTTTAAATAAGTTACCTAAGATAATAATATCATGGGTAAAAACCATGGGTTGTGAAAACTTGGAGTCAAAACTTTTACATAACACAAAAACTGCAATGGTAAATTAATATGGATCACAAAAGTCTTAGATCTAACAGTAAACTAGATATTTTATTAAGAAAATTCTTTCGGTAAAAATCACATTTTGGCGTCTTATGCCAATTTATGAATCTATGTGAATTATTTGTGCTTATATATAGCTCTTAGACAAAACGATTCAAATCTCTTTACGTGTGTAAAATTGATAGGGATTTTATGACTTTAAATAAGTTACCTAAGATAATAATATCATGGGTAAAAACCATGGGTTGTGAAAACTTGGAGTCAAAACTTTTACATAACACAAAAACAGCAATGGTAAATTAATATGGAACACAAAAGTCTTAGATCTAACATTAAACTAGATATTTTATTAAGAAAAGTCTTTCTGTAGAAATCACATTTTGGCCGACACGTTTTGAACCAACAAGTGTGGTTCATCATAAGGACCAACAAGTGTGGTTCATCATAAGGACCAGGTGAAGAGGCAAACCATGGAAAAGGCTTAAATAGAAAGCAATGTAGAGACCAAAATTGACCAACAAGTGTGGTTCATCATAAGGACCAGGTGAAGAGGCAGACCATGGCAAAGGCTTAAATAGAAAGCAATGTAGAGACCAAAATTTCAAGTAACGACTATTTTTGAACAATAATATTTAAATTATGATATTAATTTATTATTATTATTAATAATATTTAAACAAATGTTATTAAGTAAGGGCTATATTAAATGGCTAGTTTTTGAAACATAGTATTTAAATTATGATATTAATTTATTAAAAACAAATATTATGAAGTAACGACTATATTAAACTAGTTTTTGAAAAATAATTTTTAAATTAACTTATTAAAATCAAATATTATTAAAAAAACTATTAATGGGAATTAGTAAAAAAAATAACTAACAAGAATTAAAAAATCAAAGTCAAACTCCAAACAAGGAGGGAAGTCAAAAATTATAAAAAGGAGTCAAGACCCTAATCGAGACAAGATAAAAAATAATAATAATGGAAATAAAATAAAATAAAATAAAAATAATTAATGGACAATAAATAAAATAAAACAAAAATATACACAAGTCAAAAGAAATATATACATATATTCAAAGAAAACTCATTAAACCAATAATAAAAATACTAAAAGGGTTAAGAACGAATAAGATGATAAAAGACTTAAGAAAACATGAAGGATCAACAACATAAACTCTAATGAAGAATAAACCAACAATAAATACTATAAAGGACACCAATACTTACACAGTTATTTTATCTCGATTTTTATTTTATTTTTATTTTGACCTAATCAAAATGTTGAACATTACATTACAACATCTCTATCATACTCGAAGAATAAACCAACAATAAATACTATAAAAAGGACACCAATACTTACACAGTTATTTTATCTCAATTTTTATTTTATTTTTATTTTGACCTAATCAAAATGTTGAACATTACATTACAACATCTCTATCATACTCGGTGGAGAGCCTCTTTCGCAATTAAACTAACTATTTTACTTCAATTTTATTTTAAGTTTAGTTTTAATACTATTTTATTTTGACCAAGTCAAATTGTTAATCATTACATTACAACATCACTACCATACGCCTCTTTCGCAATTAAACTAACTATTTTACTTCAATTTTATTTTAAGTTTAGTTTTAATACTATTTTATTTTGACCAAGTCAAATTGTTAATCATTACATTACAACATCACTACCATACTCTCGCGCAAAAATTAAAAGTTGCTAAATTATATTTTAAAATTATTATTCTATTATTTCTAATATATTTTTAAAATAAAATATTTAATATTAATAAATAAAAGACAAAAAGTTATTAATAATAAGAAGTATTGTATGTCACTTTAGTCCTTAGCAAAGAAGTTAGAAAATACATAATGAATAGTTAAACATAATATGACTAACCAGATATTTGTTGTTAGAAGATAACTAAAATAAGAAAAACATTATTTTCTCATAGACTTTGTAAATGAGAATTGAACCATTTACATCTTCTAAAAAGTTGATTAGGTATTGACCCTATAGTAATAGAGTATATTAAAAAATTATTTACCTAATATTTTATAAATATTTTTAATAGAAAAATATATTTATATATTAGTTCTTATTATTATAAAAAAATAAAATAAATATATATCATATACTCATATACTCATATATATATATATATATATATATATATATATATATATATATATATATATATAACTAAGAAGACTATAAATTTTACATTGAAAAAATAAAATTGAAACAACATTTCCTATGTAATAGTGTTATTTATTTATTACTTTTCAGTTTTGGTTTTTTTTTTTTAAGCTTTGCACTGAAATTTTAATTCTTTCTCTCATAAAATAATATAAAAAAATAAAATTATAATATTTCATAAAAAAATTTAAAAAATATATTTATTTAATGGTTTATTCTTTTCCCCCTTAAAATAATGTAAAAATAAAACTCCACTCTCCCCCGCAAAGCCATCCACTGAATCTAGTAAGGGTCACAGTTATAATCTTAGGTCTTTGACCCGCTTAACCCCGGGGGACAGTAGTGGAATTGGTATTACCTCCTTGCCTCCACAATCCAAGTCTTCCAGGGGTAGACACTCCAACATGTCCAAAGCCATTTTCCAGGTTGGACTGGATGTGGCACTAGGTTGGCAACAACCCATTGACAAGGTCCTTAGAGCATTGAACTCCCTCCCCCCTGGTCCCCCATGAAGTGGATCTCATACAACTGTCGGGGATTGGCTAGCCCTGCGAAGAAACTAACCTTCTGTCAGATGATGGAATTGGAAGTGGTAAACATTATATTTCTTCAGAAAACACTTGTGACAGGCTTACAAATTATTCCCATCCTTGAGGCCATCTCTCCTGGATGGCATTTCATTGCACTGGATGCACGTGGGCATTCTGGTGGTTTGATATCGGGACATGATCCCAAGTCCATAAGATTACTGAACACCTGGGGAGGGGAAGGGTTCATAGGTGATGATATATACTCAGCGGAAGTTGGAAGGGAGTTGAGGATTATAAATGTCTATGGGCCCTGTATCAACAGGATTACATTCTAGCAGAAGTTACTAAATTATGACTACTTTCAAGCAGAGAACATTATTATTTGGGGGGGGGGGATCTTAATTTCTCCCTCGGACATTCTGAATCCTGGGGAATGAATGCTCAGATTGACTCTCTATCGGATGGGATCCAGACTCTATTAGAGGATCATCATTTGATTGATATACCCATGTCCCGTCTAAAACCCACTTGGAGAAATCGGAGGACTGGTGATGCTACACTAGCCAGAAGATTGGATCGTTTTCTGGTTAAGGAGACCTTGTTGGAACAATTGCCCCTATATCACCAATGGGTGGGATTAGGGGGATTGTCAGATAATATGCCCATTTACCTTGAGATTGCAGGTGAAGAACGTAAGCCCAAGGCACCATTTAAGTTTAATTCTACTTGGCTTAAAGATGATAGTTATATATAGATTGTCACTAAGCATTAGAAGACCTGTATTACACAACAAGGAAAATCGGCCTCTGCTGATTTTTCATATAGAATGCTAACCCTGAAACGAAAATCAATTGATTGGGTAAAGGAAAAGAGGATAAAAGATGAGCAGATCCTAAGGGACACGAAACTGGAAATTGAACTCTTGGGTGGTGAAGAAAGTTGAGGTTTTGTTTCTACTGATGCTAAAGAAAGATTTGTCATACTTGAGATTGACTGGAATAGGATCTTGAAAGATCGGGAGGAAACATGGCAACTCTGTAGCAGGGCTACTTGGTTAAAGGAGGGGGATGAGAACACCAAGTATTATCATCGTCTTGCTAATGGGAGATGAGCTATCAACACCATCTGGTAACTTGCAGATGATGATGGCCCTCATGCTAAGACCTTCCATCAATTGGCCAACCTTGGTATTACTCATTTTGGAAGACTATTCAGAGCTCCTCCGGAGGCTAACCTTGCTGAGATCATCAAGGTCGTAGGACACTTCCCCAGATTTGTGGACCAAGAAAGAGGAGATGGTTTACTCATTCTAGTAACCATGGGGGAATTAGAGGCCACTATAAAGCGGTTCAAGAGGGACAAGAGCCCTGGACTAGATGGATGGTCGATTGAATTCTGCATAGCCTTTTTTGACATTATTGGGCACAAGCTCCTCCATATCGTTGAAGAGTGCCATACTAGTGGGCGGATGTATGATGCTTTCAACTCTACATTTATTGCTCTTATACCCAAGACTGATGACCCTCAAACCTTCAATGATTACAAATCCATATCCCTCTGCAATTGTATATACAAGATTATAGCCAAGATTATTTCAAATTGCCTTAAGCCCATATTATCCGAACATATTTCATTGGAGAAATTTGCATTCCTTGATCATTGTCAAATTCATGAAGCAGTGGGCACAACACAAGAAGCCCTCCATTCCATCAAATCCAAGAACCTCAAAGGCATGATTCTCAAGATTGACTTGGCAAAAGCCTTTGACCAAACTAGTTGGCTCTATATTCGAATGTTATTTACCCATCTTGGATTTCCTCTATCATTCATGCAATGGATTATGTGTTGCATATCCAATGTATCCTATAGTGTGTTGATCAATGGATCAACATCATCCTTTTTCCATGTAGAAAGAGGTCTGAGACAAGGATGCCCCCTCTCCCCTTCTATTTCTATTAATCATGGAAGGCCTGAGCAGACTCATCTCGGCAGATCGATTGTAGGGAATACAGATGGGTATCAAGATCATAAACAATTGCACTCTCACCCACTTTCTATTCGTGGATGACATTCTCATATTTCTAAATGGAACATTGGGGGATTCCACTACTTTTGCAGCCGCCTTTTGATTATTCTGTTACACTACTGGTATGCAATGCAACAACCATAAATCCACTCTATCATCCTTTGGTTGTAATCCATATGAGATTCATATGGCACTCTAGTACTTCCCATTTATCACTATACAGATTGAGGAGGGTCTCAAATATTTGGGATACAGGTTAAAACCATCCAACTACCAGATTGCAGACTGGGTATGGTTGGAAGCCAAAATTGAAAGAAGATTAAATATATGGCATCACAGGTGGTTGTCCAAGGCGGGGAGACCGATACTCATCAAATCAGTCCTAGGGACCACCCCGATTTACTGGATGTCATTGGCCTGGATCCCGAAGGGTATTATTAGAAGAATACAACAACTATGTTGTAGATTTCTTTGGAGGGACAAACAAGAAGGTCACATATTTGTCTGGGCTAGTTGGGATAAAATCACAATTCATAAGAAATGGGGGGGATGGGGATTGAAAAATCTAGATTCCTTTGCATGTGCTCTGGAAACAAAGATGGGATGGAATGTTCTATCATCAAAGAATCTTTGGGCAGATGTTATTTATCAGAAATACATCTCTTCCCTACAACTACTTGATTGGATCAGGCTTCCTACATGGGACATGACCAACATATCAACAGTCTGGAGGGCAGTCCTCAATACATTGGACTACGTCAGGGATGGATTGACCTGGAATATTGGCAATGGAAGTTCAGTCAGGATAGGAATTGACCCTTGCATAGTATGTGGGAATGCTCACCTACTACCACAAGGGTTGATACAACATCTTTCAGATACAGGCTACACCAATTTGGCACAAATCGCAGACCGAAACACACTGATATGTTCCGGTAGACATGAAAAAGTTCTAATACATTGGGCATTCCCCCACATTGGCTGGACAATTGGCAGAACTATATTATAGCATTGAAGGAATCACATGTTCGGGTAACTGAGATGGATTATGAACTAAATTGGTCATACTCACCAAATGGGAAATACTCTCCCAAATACGGATACCTCCATATTACTGTAGATCACAGACCCTTCACTTTGGAATGGTGGTGGTTTGTACTATGGAAGCTGAAGGTCAAACCCTGAGCAAATCTGTTTATGTGGTGCATCCTCCGAAATAATGTTCCTACTGTAGATAATTTACAAAAACAGACCTTTCATGGCCCATCATGGTGCGTTTTATGCAAAGAGGAAACATGTGAGAATATATTCCTAAATTGCACTACCACTATTTCCATCTAGGTCGAGTTCACTGCACAACTTTAGATACAGAACAATTGGCAGGGTCCAATATTCAGGTGGCATGGCACCAATGGTGGAAAAATTCTCACACTCACAGGTGTCGAAACATGCTTGTTATGGTTAGTTGGTGTATCTGGCTATAGCGGAACAAGATAATATTCATAGACACTGCACCATGTTGGGCTCATGCCATTTCTCACCTCATCACAACATACCATTGTTTATTGGAGGAAACCCGAGAACCACTTGGTCACAACATCTTTGTAGAAAACATAGATTATGACATCCCTTAGGCTTATTTTGATGGTTCGGCACAACAACATGGTTGTGGAGGAGGTATACTCATTCATATCACATGCTCCCACATTTTCAAGATTCAAATGGGATTGGGGGGGGGACAAATAACTTTGCAGAATTAATATCCCTTTGCCACTTATTATACTTTGCTCTTGTCAAAGGATGTAGCAAATTGCAGATATTTGGTGACTATCATTATTAAATGGCTTAATCAACAAACTGTTTGTCACACACACACACTCTGTCACATACTGATGATGCATTGAGATTGAGAACACATTTTGACACTATTTCTTGGCATCATATATACAGGGAGCGCAACTATGTTTCCGACATGCTATCCAAGGAGGCATCACACCAACCAAAGGGGGTATGGTTGATCCAAAAAGAGCAGTATTTGGACACTTATAGCTACTACCATCGCCCATTCATGGATGAGCAATATTGACAGGGCCAGGGGCCCTAATTTATGAGTATTTTTTGGCACAATTTTGATGTAAATTTTTGAATTATAGCATATGCTTATGTCTATATATTACTGAACTTTTCATATGTAAATATTTATAACTGTCTCCTTTAGATGGGATTGACACATTTTTTGAGACAAAATAGCACAGATAGTGGCCAGACCACTGATACGTCATATGCTATCAACCATTTTCAGCATGTAATTTTCTAATTTAATGAAAAATATGATTTTTCCATGGGAAATAATTGTAAAAATAAAACTCATAAAAATAAAACTCATAAAAATAAAATAAAAAATTGTTTATTTAATGTTTTAAATTAACAAATAAGTAAATATTTATAATTAAAATATAATTAATGAAACATACTCTGATGGGGTGGATAAGCATGGTGGTATGGATGAGGTTGTGATCGGTCCTGATCGTCCCACATGTTCATAACTTGACATATGGTACACATAACATGCAAGTGGCGTAAGGTGCGTGGAAAGTTTAAGAGACATAGCGTGGGGTTTATAGTCTGTATGGTGGTTTGACTTTGGCAATGGTTATCTGTGGTTATGGGCGATAGTGAGGGTGGAAAAGGTAACGTCGAGTATGCACAGGTCACAAACATGTGCATGCTTACCAAACTAGTCTTTTCTGAGTGCAAGGACATTACAAGTTGGAGGGATTTGTGTTGTGGTTGCTAAGGGGTGAAAATTCGTAGGGTTTGGGATCTTGGTGAGCAGAAGGCTGGTGAATTTCCCTGCTATTGGTTAGGAGATTAGAGGAAGAGCATTCTTTTGCATTGTGTCATTGCGAAAATCAAGAGGGGTTGGGGTTTTTCTTCTAATAGTCTGGTAAGCTCTTTGGTCCGGCTTCTTTGACTTTGGTAGTTTAAATGTGGTGAGTGTCTGTTCTTTTTATGTTTGTTCCTTTGCGCGTCGTGCATAATTCAATGGGGCTCTTTTTGTTCATCATCGAATCTATAGTGTATTTTTTTTTTGTCTCTAGGTTGCCTCAGGGCCGGGGGAGAGGTCATTTGTTGTTGTTCCAAGGCGCTTAGACCTTTGGTTGTTGGGGGTTCTATTCCCAAGGAATGCCCTTGGGCTTTAGGGTATGTTCTTTTGGTGACCTTTGCGGAGGTGTGCATGGTGCTTGGTGGCTTTGATATTGTTGAGCTTAGAAGTGGGGCTTTATTGTCGGTTCACGACTCTTAGATTGGTGTGCATAACTAATATTGGTGGTTTGCGTTGCTCGGAAAAATGTTAATGCAACGGGGGCATGCATGACGTAGAGGGGGGTCTTGTGGGCATTTGGTGGGACGTGGAGGCCATGTGGGGAGATGAAGGGTGATGGAGGTGACGAGGTTGCATTTGAGGGAGAGTTGGTCCATGATCGTGTTCTGCAATCCAGTCATGTGGTCGTGCCACCTTCCCTGGACTCTTTGGACATGTAGATTTAGAATGTGAATGCATTCCTAGTGGAAATGGGGCAACAAAGGCATGAAGACTGAAATGAAGTAATAACGTTCCTTAATGATTTGTAACACAATCAATGGGAAATCCTTGACAGGTCAGCCTCACTTAAATGGAGCCAAAGACGAACTAATGAACGACTAGATCAGATTAAGGGCCGGATTGATTACCTGGAGTTCCATGTTCACAGGGATCCTCAACCCCTAGACATTCCTAGAGTTGGCCAAACACTAATACCTCCTCAAAATTTGTGATGGCGGTGCACAACATTTGTATTCTCCTTATGTTTTGGGTGCTTTTTGCATTTTATTTCAGGGTTCGATGTAAATTTTGGAATTTTGCTATAATTTTTTGTATCTCTCTCCTGGCCAACAAATTCGGTAGGAGTGAGGTCGAGAGAGAGGTGGAATTCAAGCAAATTTGTTGTAACATTTTGAAAAGTTAATAAAATTCATTTGGTCGACAAAAAAAATTTAATGAAACATAATTAATGTAAAATTTAAATATGAATGTATTACTATACTTCCCTGTCTTGGGCAAGGATTAATAAAATTTGTGGAAACTCAAACCAACCTAGATCCATCTTAATTTACCAAGCATAGAGAGGGATCAAATCTCTTTTCACATCTCAAGAGATTTGATCTCTCTCTAGGCTTGGTAGGTAAAGAGTTAAGATGAATCTAAACTAGTTTAATTTCCCTCTTTAAACATACTATATTCCACAGTAATACCATGGGTCAATATCATGGGTTCTCATAAACTTAGAGCTCAAAAGCCACTAGTAACTTGACCAAGTCAAGTTTACCTAAACTACTCAGCAAAAAATAATTAAAATAATAATAACATAAAAAATAATTAAAATAATAATAACATAAAGTTATTTTTATTTATTTTAACATGAAATTATTTTTATTATACCTATTTTCAGTTTTGCCTTTGACTACATGTTAATTTTCCTTTGAGCAAAAATTTAGGTTGTTTATCCATAGTTTAACATTAGAAATTCAATTTTCCTTATTTTTTATTATTATCTAAATTTATTAATTTGTAAGGTGATTGGTTGATGTCTTATTATAGGTTATTTAGTAACTTCCATTTTTTTTAGTTACTAATTTTTATTTTTTATTTTATTTCATTTTTATTAAACTTTATTATTTTTTTGTATTATTTCCATTTCCATGAATTATAATTTTTTCTCCATATTTTCAATTTATAGTGACTTATTATTATATTAAAAACATATTTTAATAAATTTAATTATAAAAAATATATATTAATAAGAAATAAAAACACATACACATATATAATAAACATATATATTAAAGTGTATATATGTTTTTTTTTTCACAAGAACGACTATGGATTATATTAGCTGGTTGGCCTAATTGCCAGAATTCTGATTACAATGGGAGTTGTCCAAGTCCAAATAGAACCAACCTCCTGAAGTATTGAAGGGTTTGTATTCCTATTCTAGCACTTTTTAGGTTCTACAATGGAGTTGATTTCTGTAATTTGCCCAAGCTTGAAAATGCAAACAAACTGATTTAGAATCAGGCAATAAAACATAGCTGCTAAAATGTTTATGGAATTGGGTCCCAAGTTTCTTCCCCGTCCCTTATCATTGCCCCGGCGGAGAAAAGAACGGCCTTATTTGCTTCACGATCTGCTTCTTTATTATTTTCTCTTAGTACATGAAAGTATTTCAGGTTTTGGAACAACTTTCCCAAGCTTCTAATTCTTTGAATATGCCTTGCTAATCTTAAGTCTCGGGGGGCAGTATTGGTCACCATGAGCTTTATGATCACTTGAGAGTCCCCTAGAATGATTGCCTCCTTGATTTCTAGACTCAATAGCAGCTTGAGACCTTGATAAAGGGCCAATGTTTCCGCTTGTATGCTGGAATTAAACCCTAGCCCCCAGGCAAAGATATGGATCAGAGTGCCTTCCATGCTATTAACCGTTCCTCCTGCCCCAACCTTGCCAGGATTTCCTTTTGCTGCCCCATCGAAAAAGAGAGAATGAACCTTATGGTTGGAGATCCAGTCTCGAAACTCTTCCTTTTTTATCCCCCTTACTTGCCATTCCTCAAAAGGAATAATGCTTCTGTTGGCTTGACGGAATTGAAGGTTTAAGGAAGTCCCCCAAATAATGTTGAGTTGACTAAGATTTCTTTTAGCTGGATTTTTATCTTAGCCACTACCACTTTGGCATCATGCTGGGTATTTCTGAAAATTCTGCTGTTCCGCTCTAGCCAGATTTGCCAACAACAAATTTTGAGGAGGGAAGACCAGGCAGCCTTTATCACTTTATTTTTAGAAGGGGGAGCTGGATATCTATTCTGCCAGTTAGTGAAGAGTTCGGATATGGAGGCAGGTAGTTCGAAATTTGGATTCCAATGCTCCATCAGTTCTCTCTAGACCTGCTCTGAAAATTTGCATTTTAATACCAGATGGGTGACACATTCCGCCTTCTCTCTGCACAACGAGCATCTAGACGGGCATAGATGCCACGCCTCTGCAGGTTCTCGTCGGTGAGTATTTTACCGTGACAAAGAAGCCAATTGAACATATCGATCTTGAGCAGCGATGGAATGTCCCAAACTGTTTTCCACAGGGTCAGGTCAGGAGGAACATACGGGATTGCAGCAAGATTCGAGTAGCCACACGACACAGTATAACCCGCAGCTAAAGAGGCCCAACCTCGTCTGTCTCTCCTACGAATGTGTGAAGGGGCAGCTCCGTTTAACAAGTCGCAGAGATGACTGACGTCCTGAAGAAGTTCCGCCGGTGGATCGAGGAAGTTCTAGCCAACCCAACGCGTCCCTTCCCACTTGGAGATGTCCCATAGAGTGTGTTTACCTGTATTTGTGATCCAGTCATGCAACTTCTTCATGGAATGACAATCCCCAATCGGATCGCGATCCATTATGCGATCTGACCATATGTTGATTTTTTTCCCATTTCCAGGGATCCAATAGGCCTTGGAACGGATCAGAGGGGTAGCTTTAGAGCTGAGTCTGGCAAATGAAGAGGTGCCTTGGGGAAGAGGCCCGTCCAGACATCTTGACCTCTCGCCTGTGAAGTATTTCCTCCAGAGCGCTAGCTGAGCCCAGCCAGGCTTGGGCGCTATGATTTTCCAAAGTAGCTTAGCTCCCATGGCGATGTTTTGAAGGGGAAGCTTCTTGAAGTTTAGGCCTCCCTTCATCTGAGGTTTGAGGATTGTCTCCCAGTTGACCAGGGGGGATTTCCTCTCGTTTTGCTTACCTCCCTTCCAAAAGAAATTTCGAATGTGCTAGTCCATTTTCTGAAGGATGCCGACAGGAGCTAGAAGCACAGAGAACTGGAATAAAGGGAGACTGCAGAGAACAAATTTGATTAGGACTGTCTTGCCTGCAATGTTTAACCAATTATAGCCCCTTGCCTGAAGTTTGACCTTGAATTTTTCTAGCTGAGGTATCCAGTCCCTGCTATAGGCACGCTTGAGGAAGATAGGCATTCCTAAATACTTAAATGAGGTCCATACAACAGAGGCAGCAAATCCTAAACATCTGGCAATGGAGTTGAGCATAGGGGGCGAGGTATTCCAGCTGTATATGTGACACTTTCCGTTATTAAGACAGCTTCCAGCCATCATGCCAAACTCATCCAGAGCCTCTTTGAATCTAGTGGCTGAGTGGATTGCAGCAGCCCCAAGAAGCAGTGTATCGTCTGCAAACAGGGCATGATTTATGTTCTGAACTCCTCTTGCAATGCAAATCCCTGGAATCTCCTGATCTTGCATTTTTTTGTTTAAGTGAAAGCTGAGAAGTGAGGCTTGGATAACAAACAACAGAGGAGACAGGGGGCAGCCCTGCCTTAATCCTCTTGTAGCTTTAAAGAAACCCGCAGCTCTGCCATTAATTAAGGGGGATATCCATGGCTCCGAGATGCAAGCCCAGGTCCATTTTATAAAGCTCTCTCCGAATCCAATTTTTTTAAAACATTCAACAAAAAGCTATGCCTAACACGATCAAATGCATTTGCTAAATCCAGTTTGATGGCCATACCTCTTTCCTTGCGTTGGTGACTGGATAGGATTGCCTCTTGAACTAGAATGAAGCTATCCACCAGCTGTCTTCCATGGATGAAGCCCCCTTGATTCTCAGGAATGATTTTAGGGAGGATGTGTTTCAGCCTGCTAGCAATGATTTTGGTGATCAGTTTGTAGCCAATATTACAAAGAGAGATGGGGTGAAATCTGTTGAACGAATTGGCGCCCTTCTCCTTAGGAATAAGTGCAAGGAACGAGGAGTTTGTGCTTCCTCCAATTTTCTGGCAATCTTTCGATTTTTGTATCATTTTAAGGAGATCTTTTCCCACAATGTGCCAGCAGGATTGAAGAAATCTGGCAGAGAAACCGTCAGGTCCTGGGGCTTTAGCAGGGTCCATGGCAAAGAGAGCAGCTTTGACCTCATCCATGGTGACTTTAGCTTCTAGCTGGAGGTTCATATGAGTTGAGATTGAAGAGGGGACCCCGTCCAGCAGACAAGAATTCTGAGATCCATTCGCCTCTTCGCTATACAGTTTTTGGAAATGGCGAAAGGCTGCCTGCTTGATGTCTATAAAGTCTTTGTGGGTCACGACTTCTTCTTTGATTTCTGCTATATAGTTGAAGCTTTTTCTGGCTTGAGATTGTTTGTGGAAATATGAGGTGTTTTTGTCTCCTGCTTTGAGCCATAGGCAGCGAGATTTGATCCTCCAGGCTTCCTCTTCGTTCAAACAGGCTTTGTGATATTGCTGTTGAAGATGGGCCTCTTTGTCAAGAATTTCTTTAGAGATGTGGGCCTCTTCCAAGATCGGGTGGTGGGCATCTAGCATGCATTGGATCTTTTTCCTTTCAGTAGCTGGATTAGGAAGAGATTTGGCCCATCTTTTTAGGGCAGATTTCACTCTTCTGAGTTTCTCTTCCCAGATATAGAATGGAGAGCCATTGACTAGCTGAGACCAACTTTGCTTGACAATCTGTAGGAAGCTTGGTTCCTTGATCCAAAGAGAGCTGAATTTGAAGGGGATGGGGCCAAGATCTGTGAGGGTTCGGAGGATCAGCTTGATGGGGTTATGATCAGAGGTGCTACAAGGAAGGATATGCATGCTAGCATCTAAACCAAACAGAAGGAAGGAACTTTGCACAAAAAATCTATCTAGCCTTGCTGCAATATGCCCAGGCCCTATTCTTTTATTTGACCATGTGTACTTACCTGAAACAGGCTTGATATCTAGCAGATCCCAGTCTTGGAGAAGATCTTCTGCCCATTCCCTTGCCGGGTCTCGCACAATGGTTCCTCCACGCTTTTCTTAGTGCAGCGTGAGATTTAGGTCTCCTGCAATGATGATGTTTTCTAGAATGCCCAGATCCGCTTGGATTCTTAATGAATCCCAACAAGACTTTTTTTCTCCAGCGCTGACCGGCACATAAACGTTGAAGAGGCAAAAGGTTTCTTTAGTAACTAAATGTTGCATCTTCAACATCAACCAGTGGGTGGTTGAAGTTTCAGATATTAGCGAGAACATGCTATCATTCCATAGAGATCCCAGCCCTCCAGAGGCTCCTCGGGCTGAGACATCAGCTGCTTTGCTCTTATTCCATAGTTTTCTACTTAGGTGAAGGAGGCCCGAATCCTCCATCTTGGTCTCCTGGAGGAGGAGTATGTCCGGGGCTTCTATTCTTATTAAATTTCTTATTGCCTCTTCTTTGATTTTGCTCCCCATACCCCTGCAGTTCCAGGAGATGATTTTCATTATTTACCTTTGCTTTGGTGGGCTCCCTTGGAGCCTTGATGCTGGTTTCTAACCATCTTTGATTTTTTTGCTAACAGCTTCTCCAATGTAGGTTGGCTGCCCTGCAACTTGTCCTTATACGTTTCATGCTCCCTTTTCTCCCGATCTGTTTTGCACCCTCTTGTAGATCTCCTTACAGAGGCTTGGGAGTCTCCTATTTCTCCTTCCTCCTCCGAGTCTTCCGATTCTTGGTCCTCTTCCTCAACTTCTTCTGGGGTTCCTTTTGAGCTTTCTGCTACGCCTGAGTCTTTGGAGGGATTGGGCTAACAACCTTTCTCTGAGTGACTGATTTCTAGGCCTCGACTTCAGGGTGTCCTCTGGTTGAGAGCTGGGGGGATCAAACCTGTTTTCTAGGGCAGTCTTGGGCTGGGTCTGCTGAGCAGGACCCTGATGAGGATTGTCATTAGATCCTCCCACCTTCTGAGCTTTGAGAGAATTTTTAGTTCGCTTGACTTGGTTCCAGCTGTCCTCCTTCCCTTGCACAGATTCAATATTGGACGGATAGCTTCTGGCGAAATGGCCATAAACATGGCATTTCCGGCATTTAAAGGGCAGCTGTTCGTAGTCTAGTTTTTGCATGTGTGTCGAGCTTCCAACCTTGATTTTAATGGCCTCTGGAAGTCCCTCCTCCAGATCCACCTCCACGCAGATCCTGGCACAATCATATTGATCCTTGTTATTTGCTCGATCTATAAATTTCCCCAGGGCATTTCCTATGTGCATCAATGAGTCCCAGTTCCAGCAATGCACTGGAAGATTTGGCAGCCTGACCCACACTGGGACAACTTTGGGTACATCCACTGTCGGATCAAAGTCCGGAGTCCATTTGTTCAGGTACAGACCCTGGGGGCCCATGAAGTAGGGGCCGTTTCGAAAGATCAGGGTTTTGTCGTCCTTTGAGGTAAACTCAAAGAGGAAGAATCCTCTCCCTAAGAAGTAAGAGGTCACACTTTCTTGGATCAACGGCGCCCAGTTTCTTTTGACCCAGTTCTCTGTGGATTTGGGGGAAGGCCATAGTCCGGTGAACTGGCCGACAAGAGCTCTCTCGGACAAGGACAATGCTACCTGGATCGGGGTTTCCGGAGGGAGGGAGATCTCACGAATATCGTCCAGTTTCTTGACGAATTTTGCAGCTTCGGCATTCTTCTTCTTAGGGAGACCTTCCAGGAGACGATTGAAGGCCTCAGCTGAAGAGGACGGGGGGGGAGGGGAGATCACCACCTGGGGAGTGCCCAGCACCTCCATGGTCCCAAGTAGCTTGCCAAGCTCGATCCGGGCCTGCTCAAGCCTTCAATGAACCAGCCGACCGCATGGCAGGCGGAGAGTAACGAGCGAGCCCTCCCGCAGAGCGCATAACGACGGAGTGCGGGCTTGCGCGCAGCCTGCGGGATGCGCAGAAAGCGAATCTGGGCAGGGCCGAGGGCGACCAGAGCAGCAGTGCAGCCAAAAGAGATTCAATAAACCCACATGATTATTAATATTATAAGCCTTAAAATATATTAAAGTGTATATATGTTAATATAAACAATATTAGTTAATCGTATTTCTTAAATTTTATTAGTTGTTTTGTTTTTGTGTTTATTGTTTTTTAGTTTAATTAAACTATATTTAAACTAAGCAGCAAGTACTAGTTGCTATGTAAATAAAAAACTAAATTTTATTAAATACTTATATAAACAACTCAATTATATGAGATACCTAGAGTTAAAATCATATTAGAAAAACTTTAAAACTTCAATAACTTTCAGAAACGAATCCTTGCTCTTCTACTAAAGTCTTTCTTAAAAGAAATTCTTTTCCGGCCTAGTCTTAAATTCCAGAGAAGGAATGATACAAGGAAACAAAGATACGACTTTGGGCAATTAGGTTAGAATTTCACTTTATTGGTTAAATTTATGTTTGAAATTTTGAGAAATTTAATTTTAAAGGTGTTTGAATTTTTTTATAATGGAAATAGATTTAATATATTTTTTAATACAAATTACAAAGCAATAAATAAAATTTCCAAAAATTTCTACTTAATTCTCTTAAAAACATACTAAAATTTCTATTATTTTCCAAAATTATAACGTCATTACAGCCAAATTATTTTTTCCAAAATTATAGCCTCATTACAGCGAAAAATACACTGGACAAAATCATTAAAGCGTTGTCAACCGAGTCCACAATTTTATCCCAGTAACAAAAAAATCACCAAAAATCACCACCATTTTTTCCATAATTTCCCGGCCAAAAACGATGCCTCGTTGGAATCATTAAAGTAATAGAGGTGATATGCGGTACGCGAAAAATTCCCAAACGCTTCACAGTACCGAAGTTCAATGGACAGCTGGATGCGTAACTCTGTAACTAAAGCTCCTTTATGTTATACCGAACAGTAACGTAGTTCGTCGTCCGCGCTGGGTGTGGTTGAGCTTTTGGTACGTTCGAATCACTGTATCAAGTCTTGCTTCCTCCTGAAGGCTGAGGATTTTATGAACTGAAGGTCTTGTTAGGAATTATGGAAGAAGGAATGGTTTCTGTTGCTTCAACGTCTGGGTCTAACATTCCAACTGTTTTCAAGGTAATGTGTGTTGCTTCTGACAAACAAGAGGTTAGCTTTGTTGAGAAGGTCCAACTTCCACAGGACCAGATTTTACTTCTTTGCAATGAGCTTGTTCCCAATCTGCAGTAACCACCGGTGCTCAATTTACCCAAATGCAAATAAATTTCAATGCACTAAATCAGCGATGCTTGCCTGTGGTTGCATTCTACGGGAACAAGCAAATGATGGCAGAGTCTTTCAAGAAGCAGGGTTTATTAGGAGAAGAAGAGGTACTTGATCAGTTGGAACCAGGACTGTATGCAATAGTTCGAGAATCCGCCATTTTTGTTTTCTACTGGCATGAAGGTCAAGATCTCAAACAAGCTTCGAGGAAGGACGTTTCTTGCAACTTCATTCGATATCTCGTAGAGCTCTCCGACTATCTGTATGTTTGTGTTCAGGGCTACTATCCCTTCGAAACTTCAGGTTCTTCGGTCGGAACTGTTTCTTTTAAAGGGAGACGCACCAAGAAGCTTCAAATAAGCCATGTGAAAAACTCTGAGAACGATGTCAGGCTTTCTGATGGATTTAATGTTGCCATTGATAGGCAATTCAAGAAAACGGCTTCGGCGCCTCCCGTAGCTCCAAGTAATGTTGTATTCTGTGATGGTTATAATCGATGTGCTTTCTTGATTGTAGATTACAGGCCTTCAAGAGTTTCTACAAGGCCCGAGTGGAAAACTCTGAAAGGAACTCATCAACTTCGTAGTCAAATCGACAGCTGGTTGAAGGACGGTGCTTTGAACTTCTGCAAAATGAGCAATAAGGATTTCGTCTCTTTGCTGCAGCATGGTAAATTTCCAAGACATGATGAATACTGCAATTTGATGAAAACTCTGAACGCTTCCATGGCGGAAGCCCGAGTAGGCGCTTCTGCCGAGTTCTCTATGGGAGCAATTCAGGAGAGTGTCGTTGCCTGCTTTCTGAAAATTCTACCAGAATACTTTAATGGAGCACAATTTTTTGACCCCCTCGGGACTGCGTCCTCCCAACATCATGAAGAATAACGTGGCTCTGGTTCCATTGATAGGTTTGATCAACTGCACAGCGAGTTGAGTAAGATCTTAGCAGGCAAGGATTGTGATAAGAAGCTCGTCTTTTTTGAATCGGAGGTTAAATTTACTGGTGATTATCATGCTGGTCATATTTATAAGATTGAAGGGCCCCAGAATGAAAGTGGGCCTGTTAGATATGGAAGAGAACTAATTTTGAAATGTTCACAACTTCACATCCAAAGGAGACATTGAAGGTCACGCTACTGCAATTCAACGAAGGAACAACTGTGGCGTCATTTTCATTTGCAGGTGACCGGGTAAAATTGAGTACTAAAGCTACTAAAGGGAGCGTAGAGGGAACCGTTGAAGTTGTCAATGACAGTTTCATCGTTATTCAAAATTGGGTGAAGTCTCTGATTCCTAAGAAATTGCAGTGTTAGGGTAGAAACATCGGTTTTGTAGCATTCCTGGTTACCAAAGAAGCTAGTGACGAACATATGCCTTCAGTTGAAAAGCCTCTCATTGAAAATATTTTGACAACAGAGAACTTAAAGAGTGTTGAGCACGAACTACCAGATGGGATTTGCAAGCTTCTCAAACAATTCGTGTCAACAGTTGGAGCTCCTCTTGATCAAGCGACGTGGGTGACACTCTGATCTCATAAACAGGCCGGAACAGTAATTTCACATCTTTATAAGACATCCAGAGAAGAATTCGTAAAAAACATTGAAGCCATGGTTTGGAAAGAGTTGCGGAGTACTCTTCAAAAGAAGTTCGAATCTGAAGGCAACGAAACTGTGAATCTGCTACAGGAAAACCTGCATAGGGAGGAAGACGCATTCCTCTCAGAAATGAAGCGGGACATGTCGGTGATCACAGGCAAACCTGTTTGCAGGTCCATCGAGGGTTGTGAAATTCAGAGTGTCTGGTATACTTACTATGAACAGGTTGTTCTGAAGGTTTCAATTGAAAGACTTGAGAAACCGAGCACTGCATGGAAGATTTCTGAGCTGATGCCAAGGAAAAATGATTTGGAAGAGTTAAGCCGAAATGCGGAATGCCGAGTATCGGATCACTCCTACGTGCACTAATCAATTTGAGTTAGTTACCCTTGACCCTGAGATAGAACGAATACTACAATTGGTGGCCCTCAAGTCCGGGCACTTGTTGGCGTTCATTAAGAATTTGGCTGATCCATGTCTGTATGTTTATAGCTGCTCGCGCATGGGTTCAAGGTTAGATGGCATAAATCCTATTCGAAGATTCAGGAGGGGTTACGATTTATTGTCTTTTGATGAAGGCACTCGATTTGTAGCCTTATATGATAAGCTAACCTCTAAGGTTGCAGTACACAAGTTTGATGATTCTTTCCGCAAACTAGATTGGACAGGGGTAGATGTGGATCTCCATAAATTTTCTGGCATGGGAATCTTAACGTGGATGCATCTGATACCAGGTAAAAGGGAATTGATCCTGATTGATGATACAAACAGGGTCAGGGTGGTGGAACTCCATCAGCAGCCGATGATGAAACCTAGGCTACTAATTCTTCCTTCACCTGTTTCAGTAGCTCTTGTTTCTGTGGATGGATCATTTTTATTTGTCTTTAGCAAGTCAGACAACAATGACGAAGTAGTAGAAGCTATTGACTTTTCTGTCGTGGTGGAGATATATGTCTTGGCTGATGTCATGAGCTACTTGAGGACCATTCCCCTAAACAAAAGAATCAGAGATTTGGGAGAGCTTCAAGTGAAGATTGTAAATTTTGGATCACAGTCATCTTGTTTTCTTCAGTGCATCCGTTCCTCATAGCATTTCTTCCCACATACTGAAAACTATTTCAGCAAAGGAAGTTGTCCAATTGCAAGCAATAGAAAGTACAGAAAACAAGGTAGTTCAAGTGCCCGAAGAAAGAAGAATTTCTGGATCTTGTCCCCAATTAGAGTATATATACCATATTTTCGATAAGTTTGCAACCAGTCCCGCTCTCTTCGGTGAAGTTAAGAAGACTGTTTTTATCAATGTAATATTAAGCACCAAAGACATTGATACAAAATGTAATGAAGATGACTGTAAAAATGCCTTGAAAACTCTTCTTCAAAAACTGGAGAAGGAAAAAGGTAAAGATTTCTCAAATACAGAGATTCGAATTGATGTGAAAAGATTTGAACCATGGATATCTGGGGGTTCAGTTGATCTAACGGACTTGGTAACCAAGGCTATGGGAACATGGATTCGCAGGCTTGCGTGCCTTGTTCCTATCCAAATAGCCCGAGCAGAAAACAATGGACTGCTTGCTCTCAAGGATGGGTTTCAGATGCCACCGGAACTGAGTTATACAGACAGTTTATCTCTGACAAATTTGATAACTTTTGGCATTTATGACACAGTTCTTAGTAACTGGGAGGGCGAGATTATGGTCATATCATCCATGGGAAAACAAAGCAGCGGGAAATCTTATTTTTTAAACCACTTGTCAGGGTCTCTTTTGGATGTTGCAGGTGGAAGGTGTACCGATGGAGTGTGGATGACTGTGAGAGCAGCAGAGAAACGCATTTATGTCATGCTGGACTTTGAAGGACTGGGTAGCTTTGAGCGGACAGAACAAGAAGATATGCTACTATCTGTTCTTAATGCAGCCATAAGCAATTTAACAATCTTCAACAAGAAGGTAGGTTCTTAAATTCTTTTGAAGTGGTTTTGATTAAAAAAAGAAATTACAAATGGAAGCATATGTATAAAAGTAAAATATGGTGTAATAGATTATTTCCGTTTCATTGAGATAATCGCTGCAATATAATTGAAATCTGTTTCCCTTCTTTAATTAATGAACTTGTTTGGTCAGGTACCGTATTTGATTAGACTTTTTAAGAAGATGACACTAAGACCATTTACAAAGAAATTTACAGTGTAATTTTCAAATTAAAAGAATAGTAACAATTAAATTTTAATGTTATCATTCATAAGTCAAGAGAATAAAAATTTGATGTTATCATCTATAAGTCAAGAGAATAAGTTTCTTATTGAATATGGAATATGAGGTTACACTGTAATCGGGATTAACATCTGGCTTTATGTATGGGACCATTACTTGTAAGTACTCGCGTCAAAATATAAAGCCTTAGAGGTGATTATGGTGGCATAATGGTTTACTTGTAAATGCTGTTTGGGTTGTAATCCTCATTTTCCTCAAAGAGTATACATTTTATACATTTTGAGTGGGAGACAACCTAAAACATCTGGCAAGGGTGGAAACTTGCTCATTCAACCTGCATTGATAGGTTTTTCAAGTCAGACTACGATGCACTATTTCATTAGAGAAATATATAACCAAAAGATGTTGAGAATGTTGTCCAAAGCCATTCTGTCTGAGTAACATCTGAATTTTTACTGACAGTAAAAAAATAAAAAACAAGAGAGTAATGTGATGCCCGTCATCAAGATGGGCTTCGGTGAATGCAAATGCAAAATTCTATTGAAATATTAATGCAAAATTCTAGTGAATTGTATCATAATATTGATTAGGAAACTGACATTTCAAAATATATATTTGATAGTCATCAATTTGAATCGTAGGGCATTTATCATTGGTGAATCTACTCTTTGTGAACTAAGTTTTTGGAGGTGGTATTTGATGCAAAATCAATCACATATGATTTGTATAAAATCTTGTGAGACCAAACTTTGTTTAGCTTGGCAACCCATTTAAACTCTGTATTTGAAGAAGACCATAGCTTGGCAACCCATTTAAACATTTGAAGAAGACCACTGAACACGGTGGGAGTCAATACTGTGTGCAGGAGGAGATAGAGGTTCTTGCTAGGTATATCATAAGTCCATCTGCATTCTTTCCATGTTGAATCCTGAATCCTGAAGACAATTGTTTAATCTGTGGTGATCTTCAATGGAGATAGGATTTTGCAACTCTTTAATGTTAATTCTGTGTAAGGTCAAAAAAGCTTTTTGTGTGGATGAGTTTTCCATTTTAGCTATGTTATGTTTTCTATATTGTATAGTTCGCTTGTTAAGTTATGGTATGTTCTATGCTTATAACAATTTACTTCTTTTAAGTTTTTCTTATTATATTCCACCGATTAGCAATCACATGTACATAAAGTAAAGTGCAGATAGAACATTAGACGATTGACAGAAAACAAGCCAAGACAAGAGACACAAGATGTGGCGGCTAGCCAGGGACAAACCCCACAATGTGTGGGGAAACCCTTTGATCAAATCTTCTTTTATCTTCAATAATTCAGCAGAGAGAAATAGTACAATAAATCTGATTCATATCAGCAGTAGCAAACCCTAGATCAGTAGCACCAGCATTAGCGGCTTCATTTTCAAACTAGGGCAGACCATATCTCACAAACCGACAGTCGGATTGACTTCATTCCACCACCAAAAGTTTCGGCTTCCAGAGGAGGTTCAGATGAACCTACAACGCAGTTCAGATGAGGAGATCTTCTAGGCCACGCAAGTCAATCTTTACTTTTGCAGTTGCAGCTTCAATTTCAGCAGTTTCCGGCTTCAAACTAGGGCAGTCGATATCTTGCAAACCGTTCGTCGATTGACTTCATTCCACCACCAAAAGTTGCGGCTTTCAAAGGAGATTCAGATGAACCTACATCGCAGTTTCAAAGAGGAGATCTTCTAGGCCACGCAAGTCAATCTTTACTTCTGCAATTGCAGCTTCAAATTCAACAGCTTCCGGCTTCACATGTGTGAGAGAGAAAGACCCATTTCAGCGCAGTAGAGAAGAGACTCATATCTGCGCAGTAGAGAGAGAGAGATGTGATGAGATGAGTGAGTCTAAATGAGGAAAAGTCCTCTTATATTTATACAAAACGTTGGTGGGTGAATAGATGCGACTGTTGGGCTTCTGAGCCTACATGAATTGTAGGTCGGCTTGATAATGATTCCATAATCAAAATAAATTCATATCTCCATGAATACTTATTGGAATTGGATGATCTTTATATCAATCCTACACCTCTCGACGAGAGGAATCTAATAAAAATATTATTAGCCATGAATAAGATGACCCACATGAAGTTTTGCCCTGGTTTCCAATTTTTAACACTCCCTCTCAACCATGGAGAACTTCATCTGCAATCTGTCTATCGGTCGTTACTATTCATCCATCAAATGCACTGCCTTGTACAACCTGACCCTTGCCCTGCTCTGCTCTATTTTGCCTGTTCTGTTTTGTCTTGTTCTGCCCTGCACTGATCTGTACTGTTTTGTTCTTTTCTGCTCTGCTCTTGCATTGTTCTGTTCTACTCTGCTTTTGTCCGAATTATGAAGAAGAAGAAATGATCGAGGATGTATCATACTGACTCAAAGTCAGTCTCAAAGTATGTACCACTGGTCCCAGACCAGTCTCAACCAACCCAAAGTCAGCGTCATAGTGAGTACAACTCCAATGGTCCCAGACCAATATCATCCTCCACTGACTCAAAGTCAGTCTCAGAGTATGTACCACTGATCCCAGACCAATCTCAACCGACCCGAAGTCAGCGTCATAGTATGGTACAACTCCTACCACTGGTCCCAGACCAGTATCATTGATCCCAGATCAATGGAGGTCATCTTAGCGTAGGGAGTACGGTAGTTACAACGATGCGTCCATCGGTACTACTATGGTCCCTAACTTCATTTCCCTACTCATTGATCAGATGAGAGTTACTTCCCATGAGTCCCAGACTGCATGGGTAGGATGCCTCGACAGGAGAACTAATCAATCCTGTCCTCACAGGAGAACACATCAATCCTGCTACAATTCCCATGGAGAACACATCAATCCAGGCCTCACAAGAGAACACATCAATCCTGCTACAATTGCCATGGAGAACACATCAATCCAGGCCTCACAGGAGAACACATCAATCCTGCTACAATTGCCATGGAGAACACATCAATCCAGGCCTCACAGGAGAACACATCAATCCTGCTACAATTGCCATGGAGAACACATCAATCCAGGCTGCCATGGAGAACACATCAATCCAGGCCTCACAGGAGAACACATCAATCCTGCTACACAGGAGAGCGAATCATCCTGTTCCACAAGAGAGCGAATCATCTTGTCCCACAAGAGAGCAAATCATCTTGTTCTAGTGTGCACCACCAGGGGAGGGTGAGTCACCCTATGGTCATATGTTGCTCCAGTAGGAACCGCAAGCCCTCAGAGCTCCCAGAGCTCAATGTATGCAACATGCAGGACCCTTGTACAAGGGTTTCTTGCCGACTCCAAGTCGTTTGGGAAAATCACAGATTAGATCTTTCCTCGGGGCTTTGACAAGGTGTATCAACCTGTACATCATCTTAATGTGATGGAGCTTCCTTGCTCATTGACTTACCATATCCCAGATGATGTCTATCTGCTGGAGCAATCGACGAGTACGGGATTCCTCAATAATTGAATCCCACCTTTGGTTGTTACAGAGAATCACAGTGGTATCCAATGTAAATCCAAACAGCTCACTGAAGAGCTTTCACAACCAGACTGCCTCACACGAGGTTATGCTAGCAACAATATATCCTGCTTCGGCGGTGCTCAAAGCCACCAACTTCTACTTCCTGCTCATCTAGGATATCGAAGCAGATCCCAAGGTGAAACAGTACCCGGAACTGCTCTTACGGTCCACCACACTGCCTGCCCAATCAACATCAGTATATCCAAGTAGTCTCACATCTTCGGCAGTGTATCTTAATCCATGAGAGATTGTGTCCTGAAGACATCTCAGAAGATTCCTGGCGTCATCCAGTGAGGCTCAACCAAATATGAGCTCACAATGCTAACTGCAAAACATATGTTCGGACGGAGGTTCACCAAGAACATCAATGCAAATGAGTTTTTGAAACTCAGAGGCATTTCCCAAGTCTGGTCCGACATCACTACCATATAACTTCTAAAAGTTAAGATCCTCGAGGTAGTCACAGGCTTGCAGTCCATCATACTGAATATTTCCAATATACTTACCACATATTTTCCTTGAGATAGGAAAATTTCCCTTGGCTTCTGCCACACTTCAAGTCCTTGGTCCTTCATTTCAAATTCAGAAGCCATCTCTCTCTTACGTTTGTGAATGAGAAGGTCTGCACCTGTTAGAAAGAGGTCATCCACATACAGCACCAGTATGAGAGGTTTGTCATCTTCAACCTTAAAGTAAAGGTTAGGATCAGCTTCACTCCTAGTGAATCACAGCTTCATCAAGTAGCTATCGATCCTCTCATACCATGCTCGGGGTGCTTGCTTCAGCCCATAGAGAGCCTTCTTCAACCAGCATACATGAGATTTTCAATCATAAATCTCAATTCCTTCAGGTTGCTCCACATAGACCTCTTCTTTGATAGAACCATGCAAGAACGTGGTCTTAACATCCATCCGATGTAGGTTCCATCCTTGTGAAGCCACAAGGGCTATGATCAAGCGGATGGTCCTATATTTGGCAATAGGTGCAACTATCATAGTCTATACCTTCCTTCTGGGATAAACCACGAGCAACAAAATGAACTTTATACTTTTCCATACTTCCATTTGCTGCATGCTTTATCTTGTAAAGTCATTTTGAAGTAACAATTGTCTTGTTCAGGGTCTGGGAACTACTTCCCAGACATCATTCTCCATAATAGACTCATATTCTATGGTCATAGCATCCTTCCATAGTTAATGCTTGATGACATCTGATAATGATGAAGGTTCATTTTGTATGATCGTGCTCATGATGGTCAGGTATCCCTAATACCTGTCAAGTTTCTTACTTTGATGGAAGGTTCCTCAGGGTGCAGCATGTCCTTCAGCATCATCAAGTATCCCCCTAAGCCACGAAGGCCTCTTCCTAGAAGAGGAAGGCTCATGTGGATGAGGATCAATCGGATCCATGGGTTCTTCTACGTCAGGCATTGATTCATCATCCTTTTCTTTCGGTTCCCTGGTGTCGGCTTCTTGAGAGCTACTCAAAGTCAGCAGATTGTCCATCTTGCTGAGAGCCATATCTTTGTCAAAGGTGACATCATGACTAATCACGACTTCCCTTTGACCGGTGGTGAACATTTCTTCAGGAGTTTAGGAACCCAATGCTTGATGAGGGCATCAATTTTGTACATATATGGCGGTGATTGTAGTTTCAGCCCATAGAAACTTTGGAAGTCTTTGATCATGTAGCATGGCCCGGACGGCTTCCATCATCGTGTGGTTCTTCCTTCCCACCACACCATTCTGCTCAGGAGTATGTGGTGTAGTAGTCTCCCTCTTAATGCCAACCTCAGGTATGCCTGAGTAAACCAAATGTAATATATCGGAGGTCTTGCTTTGGCTTGAGGGGAATGGTACCCTTTTGAGCTTTCCTTTGGCACATCCCGGACATACACATTCTTTCTCTACTTGGAATTCGGGCATCCCTGTTACCATCTGTCTTACATCGGGTAGAGCTTTGTAATGAAGGTGGGCAAACCTCCGATGCCAAAGTTCGGACTAAAGAGTTGTGTCACAAGACATGACACCTAGCGAACTTCCATCGACCTGATATAATGAATCAACACTAAACCCAAGAGTAAAGGCATCTTTAACATTATTTTTCCATATACATACCTTGCCATTGCTGAAGGTTACCTTGTAGCCTCTGTCTTCCATTGCCAAGATGGACACTAGGTTCCTTTTGAGGTCAGGTGCATTTAATACATCCTAGAAGTTCTAGCCTTCTTGAATGCTTGTCCTCTTCCTTGATTCCCAGCTCTCTTCTTGCCTTTGCTGTTGAATTTGTCATTCCTTTGATTGCCATCAGAGGGATTTCGAGTTGCACCACTGCTTACTGTACCATGCTTCTCTAATCATGATTATCATCATGCTGCCCATGTCCATGATTTCATCCATCATAATGCTGCTCAAACTAGTGTGCATCATCATCATGCTATCCTATATGTCCATGATCTCATGTTGCCCTTTATGTCCATGATCTCATTCATCATGATGCTCATGATCTCATACAAGGTGACTTGCTTTATCGCAAATGTAACATCGTCATTTTCTTCTAGCCTTAGGTCCAGCCTTTCCTTTTGATTTAGTCCCGGAATTATTTCTTTTCTTTGCATGAGAAGAAAAGGCAGCAGGAGGACCTTTAGGCATGGGCATTTCTTGCAATTCTTCCCTTGTTTCTTCTTGAATGCATCTAGCCATTAATTCCTCGAAACCAGGAATTACATTATAGTTCAAAAGAGTAGTCCTGAACACATACCATTCAAATGGTAATCCTCCAAGAGTTGTGAGTGCCATTTCTCTGTCAGTAATAGTTTCCCCAATAGATAGGAGATCGTTCTTGATCTCGGTGATTCTTAAGAAGTATGCTTGCATACTTTCATCTTTACCCTTCTTGATTTCCCTCAGCTTATTTCTAAGAAACAAAACTTGATTTGCATCATTAAATTTAAATAAACTCACCAGTGTGTCGTAGATTTCCTTGGAGGTGTCTAGATCAGAGATGTAGGCCACCAAGTGCTTGTCGATAGAGTCCCGGATGATCTTCTTTGTTTTGACTTCTCCATTTTTCCATTTGTTCCAGGCAACAGCAGATGCATTTGATGAAGGCTCAACAATATTGCCTTTTACATGGTCCAGCACTCCTTGATCTTCAAGGGTTAGATCGATAGACATCTACCATCCGTGATAGTCAGCTTTCTCACGGAGCTTGTCTTCGGCAGGAAAGAGTGTTGAGGACCCCATGGTTCTCTTAGGATAGCCTTGCCAATCTTCTCTTCAATGATTGCTCTTGCTCTTGCTCGGGCTTTGTCTTCACCTCTGCTCTGATACCATGTTAAGTTATGGTATGTTCTATGCTTATAACAGTTTACTTCTTTTTCTTATTATATTCCACCGATTAGCAATCACATGTACATAAAGTAAAGTGCAGATAGAACATTAGACGATCGACAGAAAACAAGCCAAGACAAGAGACACAAGATGTGGCGGCTAGCCAGGGACAAACCCCACAATGTGTGGGGAAACCCTTTGATCAAATATTCTTTTATCTTCAATAATTCAGCAGAGAGAAATAGTACAATAAATTTGATTCATATCAGCAGTAGCAAACCCTAGATCAGTAGCACCAGCATTAGCGGCTTCATTATCAAACTAGGGCAGAGTCCAGACCATATCTCACAAACCGACAGTCGGATTGACTTCATTCCACCACCAAAAGTTTCGGCTTCCAGAGGAGGTTCAGATGAACCTACAGCGCAGTTCAGATGATGAGATCTTCTAGGCCACGCAAGTCAATCTTTACTTCTGCAGTTGCAGCTTCAGTTTCAGTAGTTTCCGGCTTCAAACTAGGGCAGTCGATATCTTGCAAACCGTTCGTCGGATTGACTTCATTCCACCACCAAAAGTTGCGGCTTTCAAAGGAGATTCAGATGAACCTACAGCGCAGTTCCAAAGAGGAGATATTCTAGGCCACGCAAGTCAATCTTTACTTCTGCAGTTGCAGCTTCAAATTCAACAGCTTCCGGCTTCACATGTGTGAGAGAGAGAGACCCATTTCAACGCAGTAGAGAAGAGACTCATATCTGCGCAGTAGAGAGAGAGAGATGTGATGAGATGAGTGAGTCTAAATGAGGAAAAGTCCTCTTATATTTATACACAACGTTGGTGGGTGAATAGATGCGACTGTTGGGCTTCTGAGCCTACATGAGTTGTAGGTCGGCTTGATAATGATTCCATAATCAAAATAAATTCATATCTCCATGAATACTTATCGGAATTGGATGATCTTTATATCAATCCTACACCTCTCGACGAGAGGAATCTAATAAAAATATTATTAGCTATGAATAAGATGACCCACATGAAGTTTTGCCCTGGTTGCCAATTTTTAACATCGCTCCAATAAAACACATTTTTGCTTAATCTTCTTGTTTAAAAGGTAGGACTTCAATAGTACGTATTTGTAGTTCTCTAATACCAAATAGATTTAAAAGGAAAGCCTCATCTTCTTCCAGATCTCCCAATTGCTTTGTATTATCGAAGAGTCTTGGATTTAGAAGATAGGAAGTTGAAATGATATGAGAAACATATAAATTTATGAAGCTCACCCATATCTTTTCCTTCTAAAATCATGTCTTTGAATTGGGATAATAAAAAGGGATTTCTGTGAATGCAAAAATAAATCAATTGGCTGCTAATATCTTAAATAATATATCTGAAATTTGAATTGTTGGGCTCAATGATCTCCACTTAATCCCTCCTGGTTGAAATTGAATTTTGTTGGAGTTGTTTTCGAATGCTTTTAAAAACTCGCATAATACTCCTATGTAACAGGACTTCCATTTGGACAAAGAGACAGAAGTAGTCTTTGACCGCTTCCAGAATGGGATCAGCCTTGTTAAGCAGGGCAAGGACAAAAAGCTCTTCAAGGGAATTTTCTATATTGCCATCAAGGATGTGGACAGTTCGGATGTGGATGATTTGAAACATGAATTCGAAGAAAATATTTCCAAAATATGTTTCAAAACTCATGAAACTTTCTCTCAAAAATGTATGGCGGAAAGGTTGAAATAGTTGCAATGCCTCCATATAATCGACCTGAGTACCAGGAAAGTTTAAGGGAGATCGCATGTACAGTAGAAGAGATGAATTCATGCTATCACAACCACTGTTTTACAAAATGGCCGAATCGACTCCGACTCGGCCGAGTCGAACCGAGTCGATGGCTTGGGCAATGAAACGGCGAGCTACCCGGTTCGGTTGACCGAGTCACATATGACTCGGTCGAGTCATATGTGACTCGGTCAACCCGGCCGGGTCCGTTATGACTTGGCCGAGTCAATGTTGGGACGGCTGGGCAGCATAACAGGTAAAAAAATTTCACTTTTTTTGTAATTTTTGACAAGTTAAATGCAGTTTATGGATTCCAAAGGGTAATAGTAATTTGTTAAATGCTTTTGGGGTCCATTTCCCCCTCCCAAACCCTATTTAAGATAGCCAAATGCTCTCATTCACTCACAGCAGTCTTATGCATTTGAGTGAGAGTCTTCTTTGAGAATTAGTGAGCAGTTCTTGAGCTTGTTTTGGAGCAGCAGTGAGGAGTCTTGGAGGAGCATTGTAGCTGGAGTGAGGAGCTTCTTGGGCAGCCATTTGGAGCAGCATTGAGGAGCTGATTCTTGGAGCAAGCTTGAGGAGGCAGTTTGTGCCTGGAGGTATTTTTTTCCACCTCTATAAATCTGTTTTTGCTTAGTAAATTTTAGGTGCATATCAAGAAAGCTTAGAGAGTGTTTTTTTTCAAATAAATGAACATTGAATCAATTTTTTTTTTTCATTTTCAGATTGTTTTCCTAGTCAAAAAATGGCACCTAGAGCAAAAGATCCTGCTTTGGCATATGTTGAAATGGTTGATAGTCAGATGCATTGCAAATTTTGCCATAGGAAAATTAAGGAAGGTCCTGGGGGCATTAATAGGCTGAAACAACACTTGGCAGGGATTAGAGGCCAAATTACCCCATGTACCTCATCAGAAATTGAGGAGATTAGAAAGAATTTGTTGGACAGCTTTGAGAAATTTAAAGAAGATAAGGCTAGGCAAAAAGAGATACAGGCTGAAATTGGGAGGAAGAGGGAGATACAAAAAATGATGGCTACCAACCCCCACTATGATTTTGAGGGTTCTTCCTCTATCCCTCAAACTGAGGCATCCAACCCTTTCCGTTATGTTCCTCCCTCTTTTGGTTCTGTTCAAGATAAGGGAAAGGGTAGAATGAATTTGACAAAGGGTGATGTGACTATCAAAAGTTATTTCACTCCCTCCTCTCCATCAGATGCACATGGTCCTGAAGTTAGTAAAGGTCAAATTCAGCCCACTTTAGATGACCATTGGAAGAAAGAATTGAGGGAGACTGCTTGTGACTACATAGCTAGATGGTGGTATGATGCTGATATCCCCTTTAATGCTGCTCGTTCACCATATTATGAGCCTATGTTTGATGCCATACATGCTGCTGGAAAAGGCTTCAAAGGCCCTACTATGCAAGAGCTAAGGGGGTTTCGTTTGCAGAAAGAAATTCAATCCATTAATGAGTATTTGCAAGAGTTCAGGGACTCATGGGCAAGAACAAGGTGTACCATCATGTTAGATGGATGGACTGATCAAAGAAACCGTACCATCATAGACTTTCTTGTCTTCTGCCCACAGGGAACCATGTTTTTAAAATCAGTTGATGCATCTGATAAGGTAAAAGATGGCCACTTGTTGTTTCAGCTATTGGATGAGGTTATTGAGGAGGTGGGGGTGGCTAATGTTGTTCAAATCATCACAGACAATGCCTCTAACTATGTTCTTGCTGGTAAACTGTTAGAGGAAAAACACAAGATCATCTTTTGGACCCCATGCGCTGCACATTGCATAGACCTCATGCTTGAGGATATTGGAAAAATAGATTGGGTCAGAAACACTGTAGATAATGCCAAAAGCATAACAAAATTTATCTATAATCATACACTGGTTTTGAGTCTCATGAGGAAACACATTGGAGGCAAGGATATTATTAGGCCTGCCATCACTAGATTTGCTACACATTTTTTGACATTGCAATCTATGCTTTCCCAACATAGAAACTTGCAAAAGATGTTTTCCAGTGATGAATGGAATCAAAGCAATTGGTCTAACAAACCAGCAGGCAAAGAATTGAAAAGGAAAGTCCATGAAGAAACTTTTTGGAGAAAGGCAGCAGAGATTGTGAAGTTTGCTGAGCCACTAGTTAAGGTGTTGCGGTTGGTGGATGGGGAAAGGTTGGCTATGGGCTTCATTTATGAGGCTATGGATCAAGCAAAGGAGCAAATAAAGACAGCATACAAGGATAGAGTGGCAAAGTATGGGCCCATTTGGGCAATCATTGATGAAAGATGGAACAATCAACTCCATCGCCCTATACATGTAGCTGGGTATTTTTTGAACCCACAGTATCATTATAAAGCTAAGGAATCAGGAGCTTTGAGGGGGGAGGTCAGAGATGGACTGGTTGATTGCATTGAACGCATGATCCCATCGGAGTCTGATCAGCTGGAGATACATCAACATGTCACATCCTTCAGCAATGCAACAGGTACCTTTGGGAAGAACCTAGCAAAGATTGCAAGAGAAGCAGATGAGCCAGGTAAACAAAAATTTCAATTTTCAATTTCTTAATGGTTTTACAGTTTTACTTTTTTTATTAAAGTTTGTTAAATCATTTATAATTTGAAAGTTAGATATAATTTGTAATTTTGTTGAGCTTCAGCCTTCATCTAACTCATAATTCATTACACTCCTATGTTTTTTGCAACACAATGGTGGGAGGCCTTTGGTGGCCAGTGCCCTCAATTGCAAAGGTTTGCAATTCGTATTTTGAGTCAAACTTGCAGTGCATCTGGGTGTGAGCGCAATTGGTCTGTCTTTGAGAGGATTCACACAAAGAAGAGAAACCGTTTGGATCAAAAATGGTTGAATGATCTAGTTTTTGTCCAATACAACCTTCGACTCAGACGAAACCAATTGCTGAACAAAAGACCTGATTCAGATCCCATTGTGTTGGAAGACATTGATCCAACATCAGATTGGGTAGTGGAGAGTCGTCCACCAGAGTTTGATCCTGATGAGGATCTTGATGAACTTGAACATCCACTTCAGCCTGTTCAGTTGAATGCAGATCCCAATCCACCAGCCTCAGTCTCACAGCCAGCAAGGAGTAGGACTCCAGTTGTTGGTGCTTCCTCTGCTCAGCCACGACAGAAGCGCAACCGCATATCTACTCTATCTCAGCTTGCATGTGCTGCACAGCCTGCTAGTGGTACTGGCACCACTTCTACAGTTGCAGTTGGAGACGATGATGATGATGAGGAGCCATGGGGCCCCTTGTCTGACTCTGATGATGATGATCCAGAGATTGGTCGAGATGATCTTGGCTCCTCTGGCAGTAGCTACTAGCCAGTAGTACTAGTATTGGAGTCTGGTCACCATCACAGTTTACTTTTGTTGTAGAGGCCATTTCTAGCCTCCTTGGTTATTTGTATTTTGTTTTGAGTCTTTGATCATGTATGACAGTTGACTATGTATTGCCATTGGGTACCATTTTGATATAATGGATTGGTTCATGAGCCTACTTTGATCATATGTTGTCTTCCATCTATATTATAATGCTGTGTGTTTGGAAACATGAATGAAAATCTTTAAAATTATGTTTAAAATATTTAAAATTATGTTTTTTTATAAAAAAAATAAATATTTAATGTATTTTTTACAACGACCGAGTCATTGAAATCGAGCCGGCCGAGTCATTACCGTTTCGGAGTCGGAGTCGGAGTCGATCCTCGGCCGAGTCGGAGTCGGACTCCCGGAGTCGGAGTCGGAGTCTTAAAACATTGATCACAACAGTATCGCTTTCTTGAATGATGTGAAGCTAGTAATTGCTCAGATTGCAGCTAACGACTAGACTTCTGTAGATAGTAAACGTGTAGCCCTCAGGGTGGACATACTAAGGAGAAATCTAAAGTCTGTTATAGATAGAGGATGCCTTTTTACTACAGGGGCAATTCAAATGCTAGTTAATTTGGATACGCAGCAAGAAGTTTCAGATTTTCCAGTTGCTGTTGAGGAGTTCACATTAAATGATTTCCCTGATACTGGCTTAGAATTGGCACCTTCACAAGAACCGACGGCCGTTACTGGAAACATTTTATCTGAGCTCAGGTCAAGATTAGAAACTGTTGTGCCGAGAAAAGGAAATGATGGTGAATGGTGGCACTCCGTTTTCGAAAGATTTTTGGGTGCAGTGGCAGATCGAAGGAGAAAGCGAGTTAACCAATGGTTGACGTCAAACACAGTGGAATTTCTCGGTTCGGATGAGGTGCAAAAATTACAGTTAGAGGCTGCTGCGGGTATTGCAGAAATGAAGCAAAGGCTGTCTGTTTGCGGATGTAAATGCTCCAAATGCTTTTGGAGATGTGTGCATGAAAAAGGTCATGTCTGCTCTCATTCTTGCATGGGTAACCATGTATGTTCAGAAAAATGTACCTTCTGCACCATGGAGGAAGCAGGGAATTCGGTTGAGGAATGCAAAGATTTGGCAGGCCATGAAGGCCCCCATGACTGTAAAATGAGAAACCACACCTGTGGGCAAGTTTGTGACTTGTTTCAGAAGTCATCCAGCTGTAATAAATCTTGTTCTATTAAGCTTGGGCATGAGGGTCGACACAAGTGCAATTCTCCTCAACACATGTGCAAGAAAAAATGTTCTCTTCCCAGTTGCGAAAATCAGTGTGTTGTCCCAATTGAGTTTGGGGATCATGATAAGCATGCTTGCCATGAAAGATACTGTCAAGCCCCATGCCTCATGAAAGGATGTACGAGGACATGTGGTCACAAGGACCATTTTCATGAGCTCAATCGTGATGCAGAACATCTGTGTGGGAATGAGCATGTGTGCCTTGATAAATGCGAGGTGCCTGGAATATGTGAGATTTTTACTGAATTAGTTCACCAAACAAGGCAGTTCCAAGGCTGCAGAGGGTCTTTCGAGTATGAGCATGTATCAGAGCAGAATGGTCTACGAAAGGATTGTTGTGTCCCAATACCAGCCTTTAAGAGGAGCCATGAAGGACCCCATGTTCATACAACTAAGGAGGATGCTATACATTATTGTGAGACAAGATGCCATAGTTGTGGCTATTTTTGCCAACTTCCAATCGATCACCCTGGTTTGCATAACACAGTGCATGGTAATATGAGAAATGCCAAATTTATTTCAGAAACAGAGGAGATTGATATTGATGACAGAAAATATGCATGGGGAGAAACAGGGATGGCAGAAATGTGCAATATGCATTGTAAAAAACAAGGCAGGGGCCACATTCACTTGGTCCCATGCCCACAAAACTGCACCAGCAAGCTCTACGATGGCTCCAGGCATGAGACTAGGAAATATGGTCCTGACCTGGATGTACCCAAGGATGAGATGAGCCATGAAACATATTGGAAGTATATTAGATTCGTTGATCCCTGCACAGAGGAAGAGCAGACTGAGTTTGGCCTCTGCAATCACTATTGCAGATCAGAGGAGCATGAAGATCTTCAAGACAAAAAGTCTGGTGCAGCTCAGAAATCTTATTGCACTGAGAAACTTTGGCATTCTCCCATCAAAAGAACTGGATTTAGTGTCAGTTCTGCAGGCTATATAACAGATGATGGGCACCATTTTGGCTGTGATCAATCCAAGAATGTTCCTCATCATGTCATTTTTGTCATTGATAAATCGGGGTCCATGGGTAGTCTAGATATTAAGCCAACAATGTCCATGTTTTCTCCTTTGCATGATTGTAGGCTTGGTTGTGTATATGAGGCAATAATAAGGTTTATAAGAACTCGTCTGAGGACAGTATCTCATGATTCAGTATCAGTGATTCTCTTCGACTGCAGTGCATTTATTGCTGTAGAGATGAAAGAGATGAGGGAGGAAGTTGTTCATTTGCTTCTTTCTTATGATGCAGATGGAGGAACTACTTATTCATCTGGGTTGGAATTGGCTGAAAGGGTGATGATTAAAGCCTCAAAAGATCCTACAACTGATCACAAAAGACCAATGATTGTGTTTTTGAGTGATGGAGATAATGGTGGGGGAGGGGATCCTCTATATTATGTCAACAGAATGAAACAACAAGAGCCGAGGATGATTCTTCATACTATAATGTTTGGAACTGAAGCTACGACCAATATCCTCATCGAAATGGCTAATATTGGCAATGGAACATTTCAACATAGTCTCGATGAAGTGCAATTAGCAAGAAGCTTTGAAGACCTAGCCACAAGTCTTAAGCCTAATGTTGCAGCCTTAATGTAGGGATGGGGCAGGTATTTTAGACTAATCTTTGGTTATAAAAATCCTACTGCACATACAGACTAGGTTAGACATCTGGATTTTTGTTATGAAAAATCTATGTCTTTATGAATCAGTTCTTATGTTTTATTTGAGTAACGTAATGTGGTATGGCAATACAGAACCCACGGCAACTTATGAGGAGGCTTCTGCATGATGTAGCCAGATCTGAAGTTCACGAAAGTACACATATTTGAATAATGTAATGCAATGTCGTAGCTCCATATTTGTGGATGAATATACAAGCTACAGAAGCTAATATGAGATAGGTTAACTATGTGAATATTGTAAGCCATATCTGAAATTCAAAAGATACACATGTTTGCTTTAATGAGGTATCCATTAAAAAATATCATGATTTTTGCAGTTTTAGGCTTCAATGAACGTCATTTTATGATATTTTTTTGCACATTTTCCAGTTGTGAGCTCCTCTTGTCCGTTAAAGTTGCATTTGTTACTAATAGTTAACATATTATTTGAAATCTGTAAATATGCACTACATGTTGCAGAATGAACTGTTTAGTTATATTTGTTGGAATACTGAAACATGTGTTGATTTTCTTTTGCGGTTATCTCTCAATTGTGACTATAAGCTGGTTAGTAGTCAATGTGCTCTGTTTTCCTCCGCTTTCTCCACCTATCTAACCATGATTCACTCTCAACAGTGCCCCACTCATGCACTCTGAATGTCCACGTCCAATATTTCAGTCTCTCCATATGTTGTTCATCTCCATCAAGCAATGTTGGGCTATCTTAATCCACTTGGGATGATCTATCAAGTACATGAAGTGCTATGGCATTTACTTTTGATTCCAAAACTGTGTTCACCTCAGCAACTGAACTCCTTCATATGAAGTTAAATCTCACCATACCTAACTAAAGTTTCACCTTGGTTTCTATGACAATCTTCTTTGTGATGGTCCCTTGTTCAGTATTGTTGTGAATGATGTCTCCTTCTTCCATATCCAAGAGAGATCTCATTCCCCGCTTCTCCTAAGCATTTCTTTTCTTCAACCTGCAAATCAGCCTTATCTGAAGCAATTTTATCCTCTCTGATCTTCTCATTTAAGAGGTCTTTAGTTGCAAGCTTATTCTCTTCTCCAGTGCTCATCACCAAAGTTTCCACAAACTTTTCTAGGATGCAATTTGCAACATCATTCTTCCCCTCACATTTATCTACATGCTCAAATTCTCTTAGCCTCTTCTTACATGCTGGAAAAAACATAGACATTCTTAGTATTTATGCACTCTTCCTCGAGTGTTCACATTCTTTCAAGCTGCAAAGCACCTGCACAACTAAGACCGCCCCTGAAATCTCCCTCGTTTCAATTCATTGTCTTTCTTTCTTCTCTAAAGCCCTTATTTTTCTTTTCATGACTTGGATCTCCACTTTTCTTTGTTTTCTTTCCTCACACTCTTTGATTAGTTGCATAATAGCATGTATCTCTTCGATGATCCACTTCTTCTCTTCTTGGTTTACCTGCTTCTTCTTCACTGTTTTTAACTTTCGGAAGCAAACACGGAACACATCACCAATCGTTCCTCTCCATATGGATTTCTTTGGCCGACTTGATTTTCTTAGATGCTTGTATGCACCTTAGTGCATTTTAATGCTCTTAAAGACATTGCAAGGATTAGTGAAGCAAATGAATTCTTGCTTTGCAATTTAAATTTATCTCAATAATCTCTTGTTGGCTTCTCAACAGATCACTCTCTTAAAGATGTTTAAAATGCACTAATAGACCCAAGGCCATGTTTCCCTCTTTGGTTTCTCTTGAACTAACTCCGTTTCCCTCTTTGGTTTTTCTCTTGAACTAACTCATTTTTGGCGGCCAAGCTTTTAGTTGTAAATTTGTTGCAATTGCTCTCCTCTCTAGGCCATCTTCTTCTCTAAAGATCAAGTTGCTTTAATACCAAAATGATGGAGATGGAAGGGTAGCATGTTTGAATTTGAAACATAGATATAGCATTACATGGGAATGATCCTAGCTATATGATTGGCATCCTTAAGATCTCAATTAAACAAGTAAATGTCTGAATTTAATTAATCTTGAAATTAAAATTTAGATCAAAGCATAAAATCACACAATCGTTGGGAATTAAATAGCGGTTGTATATAATCAATTTCACACATACCCATGTAATTTCTCCTCCAAAATCAACTTTTCATTCTTTCAAAAAATGTATAAACAAACTTCCACATGCTGTCAAAAAAAATGGTTGCAGGGTTACCCTAATAATCTTGCACGGAGTGAAAGAACATTCCTAATAAGGAAGGTTTGTTGTAGCGTGGTGGCAATAATTGTGTGGATTGTCTAGATGACTATATAGTCCTATACATCTATGATTGTATGGACTTTCATACAACATGATGTACAAAGCTACTTGCTGTTTAGATTCATATCTACTTGAATCCTTGTTCTATCTTTCTCAATTTCAAAATTTTCACTTTTTAATAAAGTAAATTGCAAAATAGAATTACTTTTTGAAAATAGAAATATTTCAAACTACTTTTTGCATGTTCTCACAAAATCTATGTGGAGGTCCTTGTCCGAGCTATATTTCTCAACACTCGCTTTTAGTTGGGAAAGACTTTTGCACCAATCCAAGTCTATCTCTAAATGCCACAATTTTACCCTTTGCCAAGGGCATGGTCAAAATATTAGCAACTTGTTGATTAAGGGAAATATACTAGAGCTTCATTGTTTCCTTCTAAAACCCTGTCATATGAAGTTATATCCGATCTCTATATTCTTGGACATATCATGAAAATAGGATATTTAGTGAGTTTGATACAATTTTGATTATCACATTAAATGATTACAGTTTCCAACCTCTAATCAAACTAACCTATAAGTATCTTGCCAAGCGAGATAGCCTTATAACAAGTAGTACCGATCGACATGTACTCTACCTCTGTTAAGCTAAGTGTCATGGAATTTTTCTTCCTATTGAGGCTAAAGCAGTACCATGATGTGCTCTTCTTGTTTATTTCATTGTTTTCCCAATTTGAGTTTGAATGCCCTTGTTGTTGAGAAACCAAGATGCTAGTAGATAATGATTGATTTCTCTTACTTGATAATTACTTGTGAATGTTTGTTGGATTCTTATTAAATTTGTATTCTCTTCATCAAGAAATTACCAAAACATAAAGATCACAAAGAGACAAATAACACAAGAAACTAGGCTCCAAGCCAAGAAAAGACCTCACAAGAGAAAAACCCAAAAATCCATTTATTATAGAATCATATCAAAGTGAGATATCCAAGACCCAAAACCATGACCAACATTGTCACAAAATTCCCAAGTCAGCCCTCTTCCAAGTCACCTCCAATCAAGTCGAAGTTAATAGAGTCAATGTTGGTCAAATATTTGAAATTCTTGGTCAAACCACAAAAACTTCACTCTTGCAATAAAGGCAGAATTTCAGCCTTGTAACAACCTTTGAAAAACTGTAGAAAACTTACATGTGTGGACAAATTTAGGGAAGAAACAACTCGTCTTCACTCTCCTTTGACTTTACTCTCTCCACTTTGACTTTCATTGATTTTTCTTCTTCTTCTTGCACATAAATCGATGTGATGATTGGTATTCCAAATGGTCAAGTTGACTTTTATATATAAATGTCTAGGAGGGTTGAATCGCTGCCTCTAAGGTCAACTTGTCCAAGGACGACCAACTTGGTTTTGTGGATGACATTTTGGCTCTTTGACTCAAAATAAAAATAATTTTCCTTTTTTTAAAAGAAGTTCAAATGGGATTTGATTCAATTACATTTCTTTTGACTCCCAATAAATTCTCTTTGGACTCGATAGGCCCTATAAGCATGAAGATCATGATTTGACTAAAATAAAATAATAATGATGAATATAATAAATACATCAATGGTACATTTGAATTACATTATGAAAACTGACAGTAGTTATATTTCCAACACTCCCTCTTAACTAGGGAGATATTCATAATGACACAATAGGACACTCTCAAGTTAAAATATTTTCATAAGAAAGGATTTCAAATTGATAAGCATCAACGATGATTCACAACATCATAGCTAGCATTGTCAAAATAGCAAGGCCTTGACTAACAAGCTTTATCTCTCCACTAGATCATAGCACAATGTTGGGAGGCATATATTTGGATACCACTGTCTCTCAGGCACATACCCCATCTAGATGTTCACCAGGTGTTATAAACATATTTGGGCACTGCAACCCCAATCACATGTGTCCATAAACCAAGGGCTTCTAAACCCCTAAAAATGTTGTTTCATACCCTAAAGGAACAAGGTTAGCTGATTACATCATCTCCCAGAAGTTCTCCCTGAAAAACTACTCAGCACTGGTCAAAACTGGACCATACAGACTGCTCCATGCATAGGGTGCGATGCATCTCACCTATTACACACAGGGGGTGCAATGCGTACTGGAAAGCCCTTCTGTAGGGTGTGATGAGCGAGAGCAGACAAATGGCAGAAGCAGTTTGCTAGGTGGAAATTTAGAATCTTCTAGAAAATGCTCATATGACACTTGCCTCTCTGAATTCGCCCAGGGATGAGTAAGAGATCATGAAATCTCCAAGTGGAACCAAGAACTATCAGTGAAATGACACTAATCAAAATCCCAGAAGCTGACTCACTTTCTTGTAAACCTCTATATATGGATCCCTCATCCTAGAGATCTAGAGGCTGGAATTTTGTAATTTGCAAGGAAGTGTTGTTGGTTTCTCTTTGAAGACATTGTTGGGTGATCTTGCTTTGTATGAGGTGAGGAGGGCTTTCATGCTGGGAGGATGATGTTGGATCAGAGAGCGTGGTTGTAATCTTCTCTTCTACTACTTCTATCAATAAAGCTATTTGAGTTTTCCTCCATATGCTTGTATATCTCTGAATCTTGTATTTGTATATGCATTTATATGGCTAATGTACATCTGATCCTACATTGTTTATGGTTATAGATCTCTATGCTTTGATGGTATTTCGCTGCTTTGACTCTACAGGTGTTCTTTGAAGCGGGACAAGTGAGAAAGGAGTGTTGTTTGTTTCCTCTCTCCTTTGATAGAGCTTTCGCCACTCTCTCCTTTGATAGAGCTTTCGCCACTCCTTTCTCACTTGTCCCGCTTCAAAGAACACCTGTAGAGTCAAAGCAACAAAATACCATCAAAGCATAGAGATCTATAACCATAAACAATGTAGGATCAGATGTACATTAGCCATATAAATGCATATACAAATACAAGATTCAAAGATATACAAGCATATGGAGGAAAACTCAAATAGCTTTATTGATAGAAGTAGTAGAAGAGAGGATTACAACCAAGCTGTCTGATCTAGCATCATCCTCCCAACATGAAAACCCTCTTCACCTCATACAAAGCAAGATCACCCAACAATGTCTTCAAAGAGAAACCAACAACACTTCCTTGCAAATTACAAAATTCCAGCCTCTGGATCTCTAGGATGAGGGATCCATATATAGATGTTTACAGGAGTGAGTCAGCGTCTGGGATTTTGATTAGTGTCATTTCACTGATAGTTCTTGGTTCCACTTGGAGATTTCATGATCTCTTACTCATCCTTGGGCGAATTCAGAGAGGCAAGTGTCATATGAGCAGTTTCTAGAAGATTCTTTGAGTTTCCACCTAGCAAACTGCTTCTGCCATTTGTCTGCTCTCGCTCATCACACCCTACAGGAGGGCTTCCTAGTATGCATCGCACCCCCCGTGTGTAATAGGTGAGATGCATCACACCCTATGCATGCAGCAGTCTGTATGGTCCAGTTTTGACCAGTTCTGAGTAGTTTTTCAGGGAGAACTTCTGGGAGATGATGTAATCAGCTAACCTTGTTCTTTTAGGGTATGAAACAACACTTTTAGGGGTTTAGAAGCCCTTGGTTTATGGACATATGTGATTGGGGTTGCAGTGCCCAAATATGTCTATAACACCAGGGATGTCCTCATCCAGGACTATTTCCTTAATCCATTGTCACAATATTTGACACTAGTAAATATTGATCCTCAAGTCTATTCTTATCTTGGATACAAACCCTCAAAGAATATTGGTCCCAAAAGCTTATCCCATCGATCATTCTCCTTACTGATGCCTTTACTAGGCTTACGACTATCAGTTTTGGCCATAGTACATGGCACATGGAGAATACGGTGTCCACCCTCACTCCTTCTCAACCACGGAGGAGATCCTCACTCCCTCTCAACAGAGATAAATAACCACAAGCCTAATTTTGTAAAAAAAAAAAACTCATCAATGCATCGGCCACTTGTTCTTCCATGGAGATCTATTGTAGCTACTTGGCTCTTATCTGCATCACATTATAATGAGCTTCGACCTTCTCGGTTCTATGATAGCTTTGAATCCAACATGTCATCAAGTAGTTCATCAAACACCTTATGGAGTCAAAATTCTTCACAGTTGATTGCACAAGCTTTCATATCTTCTTCCTTCGTAACAAAATTATGCTTTCACATTTTTCCAAGAAATTAGATCAGCTTCTAATAATCAGTGGTATCTCTATCAGCGTCGGTATTGTCAATTAATGTGTTCCTAGATTGAACAAATCAGTTGTCGAAACAACGATATCATAACTCAACTTCTTGCAACAAGATATTGCCCTAGATCAATAATTTTCTCTTTTTATCACAAGTTTCGTTGGGTTTTCTGTCGAACTTCAATTAATATTGTATCTATCCAAGATCTTACAAATCACTCTTTCCAGTTGAGGTAAGTGAACTTCTTGTCGTCTAATCGACTTCTTTGATGCATACTTTAGACTACTTACTCCTTCAATTACGTTTATTAGAATTTAGAGAAGTCTTTGTGCTTTGTGGAGTTCTTCCAATTCTTTCATCTGTTAGTGAAGTTTAGATAGTTCTTGTTTTGACCTGCAATCTTTATTAGAAGACCATGAATGAACAAAAGTCAAAGTACAAAGACAATATCATTAGTAGTAATCAAGGAGATGTAGAGTACAATGTTTTGAGAACAGTTAGCTCCCTCTTAATATTGGACTTGTTCACAAACCTTGTTCTCACATGATGTCATTACCATCAAGGGTTAGATCTACCTCTCACAACGGAAATGATTAGATAGGGTTTTGTTCCTAGGGTTCTTATTAATCCAAACTATGCTAGGGTTTACAAACCCTGATGCCAAAGTCTTCAAGATCTGTGATTCAAAAATTGCAAATTGTACAAGCATAATAGAGAGTTAGATGCAAAACCCTAGTGATATTGTTGACAAGCCTTCTATACGTGAGATTTCATTTCTCGATCATAAAACCTAGTTTACATATGCAAGGAGATACTTCAAATTCTACTATGTCAATGATCTCTACAAAGGCATTTTTATGATTCATTGCTATCTTACAAGAGATCATTAGAATATTAGGTTATTATATTATATGCACTATAAATAAACAAGGTTTATACATACCTTCTTTAGTCTTACCTTATCCTTGCAGAGACAGGTCGACTTTATCATTCAGTGTTACCTTATCTTTATATATAGGTCGACTTTATTGAAATAGATCGTCCTTGTTTTGTGTATAGCAGAGTAGCATAACAACTTTCCATACTTGTGTCACTGACTTCCTATACCTTCACAGTCCTCCTTACAAAGAGATATGACACTATTTCTTAAATGGATAAGTTTGCTCCTCAGTAATTTGAATTACAAATCCTCGGCCTATAGCTTCAAAGATCATTCAATTCCTCGAGTTCCCAAGTATATTCATTTCTCAAGGCTTCGCATATAGCATGAAGAGAAATTCACATCACAGAGACTCTTGAACCTTCTAGTATTGCATATAGTAGGAGTCTCGAAATCCTTGTTTTACCATAGAGATATAACTTTACAACTCTCACTTTTCATATATATTGTTTTGGATGGACCTTCTATCATTGAAAATATGTTGCTACAGTAGGATTCAGATGTCTTAGAACTTCGCTTGCATAAGTTGCTGGACAAACTTAATTCTTTTATAAAGATGACTTTCATAAACTTGACCTTCAATCTTGAGCAAGGGCGAGCTAGAATAGATGGTTAAAAGGCTTCAAATTTCACTAGGTACTCTTCATCTTCCTCCACAAATCATAGAGAATATTGTAAACTTGTTGTAGAAGGCTCATATATCATGTATAGTAAGTGTACTTTCTTGGTATCATCATGAATTCTTGTTGATGTAGCTCACATTACAACATTTTTGTCTTCTTGTAACTCACATCATAATGTCTTTCTTGTGGCTTGCATCATTGCCTTCCTTGAATGATTTCTATACTTTTGAAATTTGTATATTGTTCTTGTCCTGATTCAAAGATGTATATTCAATGAATTGTTAATTTCCTTAGAAGTATGTTGTTGAGCTTCAATTCAGACGTGTGATTTCTTTCATGAGTGTACTTCTATACATATGTATCTCAAAGATTCAAATTTCATAATTTTGCTTGAAACAAACTTTCAAAGGTTTAACATTACCTAGATTATGATATTAGAGAGTATTGCTTCATATGTCATCGTCTTGATCTCGTAACTTCATCATAAAATTTTCTGATAAAGACATATTTGCTTTTTGATAACAATAGTCTTAGATTTATCCTTTTGGTCTCGGTCTAGACTCTTTTAGGATTCAACCTAGTTGTCATTCTCATAGACCTCTTGATGTAACTTTGAACTTTAAAGAACAGATAAAGGTTTCAGACCTCTTGGACAGAGGCTTCAGATCATAGTCTCAAACTTGGATATAGACTTTAGACTGCAGACATAGAGTATAGAGGAGTACTTACTTGTAAAAGGAGAAACTATCAAGAATATTGATTTGGCTTCCAAGGATGTCCTTGAGTGATGGTTGCTACAATGATGTCTATAGAAATGTTGATGTGAGGACAAGAGTGTTTATGAGAGAGTGTGAACTTGATGATGTTTCCAAGAGCCTTCAATGATGTTTTCAAAAGAAAGATTGCATACTATGAGGAGAACTTCAATTATGTGATCTTCAAGCTTCTTTTGATAGAGGGAGAGATAATTATTGTAATAGAGTTTTCAAGCTGCCAACAATTTGTGATCTCCAAGGTACCTTCCCTTTTATCTTAGCTTTGATTCCATGTTGAGAAACCAAGATGATAGTAGATAATGATTGCTTTCTCTTGATAATTCCTTGTGAATGTTTGTTGGCTTCTTATTAAATGTATATTCTCTTCATCAAGCAATTACCAAAATGTAAAGATCACAAAGAGACAAAGAACACAAGAAATTAGGCTCCAAGATAGGGCAAAACCCCATAAGGGGAAAACCCAAAAATCTTCTTCTTATATTATCATATCAAAGTGAGATATCCAAGACCCAAAACCAAGACAAAGACTATCACAAAGTTCCCAAGTTAGGTCTCTTCCAAGTCGCCTCCAATCAAGTCAAAGTTAACAAAGTCAACATTGGTCAAATATATGAAATTCTTGGTCAAACCATAGAAACTTCGCTCCTACAATAGAGGATGATTTTCGGCCTTGTAACAGCCTTTGAAAAATCACAAAAAACTCACATGTGTGGACAGATTTAGGGTAGAAACAACTCGTCTTCTCTCTCTGACTTCGCTCTCTTTCCTTTGACTTTCACTGATTTTTCTTCTCCTTCTTGCACAGAAATCGATGTGATGATTGGTCTTTCAAATGGTCGAGTTGACTTTTTGAGCCGAGAGGCTCATTCTACAACCCAGTATGAGGGGGGTGCGTGAGTTCATCCGTGCTCAATGTGGAATTGACAAGTGTCCCTCTTAAAATAAACGTAAAATACATTCTAAATAGAAAAATAATGTCGGCTATAAAAAAAATGAATATGCTATGCATGTAAGGTAATTTCATGTAAATTAATTAGAAGTAAACAAAAATGGGTGAGTAAAATGTTTAAACCTTATACTTTTCAAAAATATTTCAACACGAGATTTAAATAAACTATTTGAATATCTATGTTAATTAATTTATGTCAATATCAACTTCATATATATATATATATATATATTATTAAAACGAAATATTTTAATGTTGTATATAATAAAATATTCAATGTGGATTATCATTAAAATATTTTAATACAAATTATTTTTGACGTATGCTTAAAAATATAATAATAATAAAAAAATCATTTTAATTTGCACTAATAAAATGTCTCCTTGTACATGTTATGTAAAATATTTTAATGTCCATTATGTATATATTATATATTGTTTTAAAAAAAACTATGTATATATCATGAAAAAAAATTATGGTCAAAATGTTAGAAGTGGTCTCAATATTTTCTACTTTGATCTTTTATATACTCTATATAGCACTCAAAATACAATTTAAACAATGAAAAATTACACATTGTATTTTGCATTCTAAATAAGGTTGCACGTGAAGAAATTTGATCCCTCTCAACTCATGTTAGATCTGTTTTTAAGATGGATCTATACTGGTATATATACATGTCCAGCAGGGTCGAATAGCCGCCTCTAAGGTTGACTTGTCCAAGGAGGGGCGACTTGGTTTTGTGGATGGAATTTTGATTTTTTGATTAAAAATAAAAATAAAAATTTCTTTTCTTATAAGAATTCCAAATGGGACTTGACTCAATTACATTTCTTTTGACTCCCAATAAATTCTCTTTTGACTCAATAGACTCTATAAGTGATGAGCCTCAATATTGCAACAAGAACGCTGCAACTCTCAAGCCTACCAACTTAAATTATCAACCCGGGGTTCGTAAAAACATAAGAGGTGTTGGCACTATATGTGCAACATGCAATGTTTCCTCCTTTCGTTGATTTGATGCAATGAAGTGAATATCATGAAATCAAACACTAGCCTAATTGCAGGATGTAAAAGTTGCATTGTAAAGGAAACCTAGTCTATGTAATGGAAATAATAGTGCTTGAAATAGAAACCCTAGCTTAAGAATAAAGAAAGTAAACTAATCTAAAATGCATGAAGGAAATAGAATGTAGTCAATCAATGCATTCCAGAGAGGTTAGATCCATTGACAAAATTCATTAGATACTTCATGTGGCAATCAAGGAAATCATTATTGTGCTATCCAATTCATAACTCTGTCCATTAACCCAAATTGTTGAGATGTGTTACAGGGGTAAAAAGGCAAGTCCTAAGTGGTCTTTGGTATTCCTCAATCATCTATTTAGATTCTAGGTGTCATTATTCAAGCCTAAGAGACAAAGAAAAAGCTTTTGGAGCAGATTTGGTCAAGTTTACACACGTTATAGGAGTGCTACAAGACTGCTACAGGAGTAACAGGATTGTTGCATGAGTGAGATAACTTGTCGAATGAAAAAGTAAATCAAATGAAAATGAGATGATATTTTATTTATTTATTAAGTATGTTGTCCTAAGACTCTGTTCCAAGTGGAATCACTCCGAAATACCCATGTTAACACGTGCCAAAAAAAAACAAAAAATTACTACTCTAAAAACTGGAAATTCAAGAAATAGTGAGCTAATTAATCCAACATAATCAAGTGAAAATTATATGGGGCACATTTTGTTATTAAATCGAATGTTTTTATGAACGAATACAAGTGGAATAAACTCAAATGAAGCTCATTAACACGTTCTAAAAAATCGCAGAAAATTACTACTATTTTGCTACAAGAGACTTCCAGAAATTCTAGATTTGTGAAATAGTAAACCAATCTAAGTAGCTCAATGATTAATGACTTTTCAAAGCTGTTCTAAGGATGCACCATGATGATGACGTTGTAAATAACATGCAAAACAACTCACTTCAATCATTTAACCAATATAACTTACAACAAAATAAACATGAATAGTAAATGTAGAAATAAGAGATGCAAGTGAAAAAGACATTCAAAGGAAATAAAGAAATTGTACAAGAGGGCTATGAGGCTCCTGGGATGGCCAATCCCAAGAAAAATCAGAGTCCTATGAAGGAAACTAGACTTTAGAAGCTAAAAATGACACCAAACTTCATTATTTGAATCAATCCAAGTACATCTCTGCTAGAAACGAAAGTGGAGCTGTTAAATAACAAGTTTTCTCCACAAGAGGGCTGAGCAATACATGCCCCTAGAGGAAAATTCGAATTGACACTTATAAAAATTGATGGGGAAACATCATAGTTAAAAGTATGCAACTTTCCCCTCCAAAATCCATCAAAAAGTGGATCTAGTTCCCAACAATAGGAATTTGCATTAAATGCCAGGGAGCACATTCCTAGATTTTCTCAATAATTGGAGCTCCAGAATCCGTTCAATAATTTCATCATATCCTGTTCATTTATTATCCAATCTTGGTCCTTCCTATAGCAGGTAGAAAGTCCCTGGATTATCTCATCGTCCAAGTCTCCTTAATCTGCAAATAATATTAGGCACATAATATGCAATTATCTCTAACCTTCCTAGTGAACATATTAAAGCTAAAAATATGTCATCTAATGCAAAAATAAAGGTTTAATGTGCTTAAGGATGGTCATATGGGCCTTAATTTATGTCTAATTTGGAAGCCCATTGTACTCCCCTACTGAAAGTGTTACTCATCTTTTGAGAAACTTAGTGACCTATATGTGCCTCATTCATGGTCTTGGTGACCTCCTTCATTTGTCTTGTAGTTGTCCAACACTTTCCTGTAGCAATGTTCTGTCTTCCTGTAGCATCTATGTTTCTCCTGTAGAAGCTTTGTTTCTCTTGTAGGACATCACATAATCTATCAATTCTTGACTATAATTGCACCTTAAACCTTATTTTTTTCTCTTACCTTTCTATAACATTTTCTAGGCTTTGGACACAAGCTAAAAGAGATCAGGGACCTCTTAGAAATCCAATTTTCATCACTATGGTTTGAGTTCTATTTTGATGTTGAATGCCTTCTTTCTTTTTGTTGCATTATTTTTATCTTTTTTGGCTTAGATGATTGCCCAATGGGCTTCGGAGTTATCCATTCTTCTATTTGTGTCACAACAAGTTTGATTAGGTATTTCTTAGGCACTGTTGTTTTAGTGTTTAACACAGTTTGTGCTTCTACTTCTCCTTCTTCCTCGACTCTTTTTTTATTGTCTTATCTCCCTATTCTCCATCCTCTACTTCTTCTTTATTAGCTTCTTCTTCTCCTCAGTTGTGGGCTTAGTTTTCATAGAAACTTAGAGTTTCAGAGCATGGATAAAAGGAATAGTTCTCTTTTGTTGATTAGGGGAAGAAAAGGTACGTGTTCACGCGACATTTTGTGAGTGTGGAAAAGTCATTAACATAGAAATTGTGAGTGAGCGAATTTTTATGGAAAAGAGACTCATGGCATCCGCTCTGGTTTCCGAAGTTCCAAGGCCTGTCGGCCCCTTCCCCCGCCCTCGATGCTCTGCTGACTGGTCGAATGGCCAACGAAGTGTTTTCAACGGCGTCGATTGGTGGATGCCGCATGCTTCCTCTCTGTACGCCGATACTTTTAACCTACAGGCTTACGCAGGCTCGAAGGAGATTATGGCGATAACCTTTGCGGATCAAGGCGGGGAACCCCTGATGGTCTTTGCATTGTTGAGGGTGAAGACATAAGGGGCAGGCGAGGCAGGCGAGTCCCTGGGCAGAGCCATCCCGCGCATAAGGGCAGATCTGTGCTTTCAAAACTTTTCAGTTCCAACTATTGCTGCCCCTGTTGTTGCTGCAACCATCAGGGTCCACAGAGAAAGGAAATGGAGAGTAGGGGTTCTTTGGAGTTTGGAAATCCATTACCAGCTTCGAAAACCTCTTCAATTTGGAACCACTAAGGATGAGGGGCAAGTGTTTGACAAAATGCTTATCCCAGATTTGTTACTAAACAGGGGCTTGATCTCCATCTCAGACCAAAAGAAATGTCCTGGAAAGGCTGCAGATCGCCGGCATAACTCACAAGGCTCAGGGGCGGATTGGCATGGGCATGATTTTCCAGATCTCACAACCGTGAGCTGCAGGAGAGCTGCACGTCCAAGCAAGATAAACTCTGAGAGATTTTTGGTTTGCCCTTATGAACAGGAACCAAAGGAACCAGAACAGAATGTGCCATCTGACAGATATGCGTGCACCAGTCTTCTCTGCCATCAGGGTTACAGCAACAAGCAGAAAACAGATATCTCAGAACCATTTCAGATCCTAATAGTACTCCTTTCCGGTAAATCCTTGCTGCAATGGGTGAGATCCTCAGATCTAGTGCAGAACCTCAAGCTTCTCCTGGAAAGTCAAATGGGTGTTCCAGCAGCCTCTCAGCGTCTCCTTTTTGAAGGTAAACAACTGGAGGACTCCTGCCCCCTGTCTTGTTATAATATTCAAAGAAATGCATCCATCACGCTGTCCCTTCGTTTGAGAGGGGGAGCTGGTGGTCAGTCTTCTTCTGCTGCTGCTTTTTCCTATAAAGATGCCGTCCATTCTCAGAAGCCCAAGGATAAGGCGCCTCCAAATCAAGCTCCCAAACCCTTCTTAGTGGACAAGTTGGAGGAAACCCCATCCATTGAAATAACTCATCCCTTGCTGGATAAGCAACACCAGATTTTTGCTGAGTATGGCATCATCTGCAGGTTCAATGGTCTCTGGCCTCGCACAGCAGATTTGTACCAATGGATTCACGCTAATTGGACCAAAGATTGCAGGGTTCTTCTCTGTTCAAAAGGCTTCTTTATAACTGTGTTTGCTGACAGTGAGGACTACCAAAGAGTCTTAACTGAAGGCCCTTGGTTTTGGAATTCTGCGGGTCTATTCCTCACCCCATGGTTCCCAGAGTTCGATCCCGCCACAGCAGTCATCACCAAACTCCCCATCTGGGTCAGACTTCCTAACCTTCCAGCGCATCTCTGGAATTTTGTTGTATTTGAAGCTATCGACAACTCCTTAGGCCGCTACCTCAACACAGATGCCGCCAGAGGGTTAAAAGGGATGTATACATTCGCCAGAATTTGCGCAAAAATAGACATAAGCAAAGGACTTCCTGATCAGATCATTCTCAAAATAGGTGATTTCCACTGGACTCAACCCCTGGATTTTGAGAACACAGCTTTCCGTTGCCGGAATTGTCATCTCACAGGGCACCTTCAAAGCTCTTGTCCTTCAATGCCTTTCCCAAAAAAGAAAGCCAACGCCAAGCCAAAATCCAAAAGCTGGAAACCTCATGATCCTCCCCCAATGGATGTCTTTTCTAGCTCAGATGAAGAGAACGAGGAGGAAGATGAGGAAGTCATGGACGAAACACCAGAACAGGTAACTCCTTCGGCTCGGCACGAAGAAGCAACGGTCCCGCCCATTTCTCAGAAACGAACTCATGAGTCTTCTCCTTCGGAGTCAGACAAGGAGCTCTCGCCTTCAGCCCAACGCAGTTTACAAATCGTGCAAGACCAACAATGTCCAATTGGCTGGGTCAAAGTTGGTAAAAAGAAAGGGAAAAAAGGTCGACCAAATGATTCCACCCTCGCTGTGTAAAATCTTCGGTTTTGATCGTGATCCCTCTTCTCTTGTTTTTCTCTCAGTTCAGCTCTGTTCGCTTACTCTCCTCTCTTGGTAGCCGAGGTGGATTTTCTATCCTTTCCGGCGGACCATTTTGTCTGCTGGGATCTGTTTCAGATCCTTCTAGTTAACCAGTGTCTTTCTCAGGTCTTTTGGTTATTTGTCGCCCTGTGTGGTGTGCTGTCCATTCTTTTTAGTCTTCGGACGCTTGGCTTGTGGTTCAGCGGCCCGTTGGCCGCTGCCGCAGCTGTTTTGTATCATATTTTCCTTTTAATACAAAAATCTGACTTACACAAAAAAAAAAAGATTAGGGGAAGAAAAGTTGCATGCCCAACTCAAAACAAAGTCATTCTCCTACTATGATGCTAATCTTACAAGAAAAGTATAGACCTTCAATTTCTTTGTACTTTTAGGAGTTTGTCGCAGGATGCTTTTGTGGACAAAATCTAAACAATTCCACATTGTTTTTGTGCATAGGAGGTGAGGATAATTGGTTACTTACCCTTCCCTTGGAGGCTCCTTCAAAATTCTAGGGTTCTGTGGCCAATAATGCTCAAGACATGACCCCATTTTACCTCTTGAAACAATCCTGTAATAGACAGACTGTAGAAATAAGAGATGCAAGTAAAAAAAACATTCAAATGAAATAAAGAAATTGTACAAGAGGGCTATGAGGCTCCTGGAATGGCCAATCCCAAGAAAAATCAGAGTCCTACGAAGGAAACCAAACTTTAGAAGCTAAAAATGACACCAAACTTCATTATTTGAATCAATCCAAGTACATCCCTGCTAGAAACGAAAGTGGAGCTGCTAAATAACAAGTTTTCTCCACAAGAGGACTAAGCAATACATGCTCCTAGAGGAAAATTCGAATTAACACTTATAAAAATTGATGGGGAAACATCATACTTAAAAGTATGCAACTTTCCCCTCCAAAATCCCTCAAAAAATGGATCTAGTTCCCAACACTAGGAATTTGCATTAAATGGCAGGGAGCACATTCCTAGATTTTCTCAATAATTGGAGCTCCAGAATCCGTTCAATAATTTCATCATATCTTGTTCATTTATTATCATATCTTGGTCCTTCCTGTAGCAGGGAGCAAGTCCCTGGATTATCTCATCCTCCAAGTCTCCTTAATCTGCAAATAATATTAGGCACATAATATGCAATTATCTCTAACCTTCCTAATGAACATATTAAAGCTAAAAATATGTCATCTAATGCAAAAATAAAGGTTTAATGTGCTTAAGGATGGTTATATGGGCCTTAATTTATGTCTAATTTGGAGGCCCATTGTACTCCCCTACTGAAAGTGTTGCTCATCTTTTGAGCAACTTAGTGACCTATATGTGCCTCATTCATGGCCCTGGTGACCTCCTTCATCTGTCTTGTAGTTGTCCAACACTTTCCTGTAGCAATGTTCTGTCTTCCTGTAGCATCTGTTTGTCTTCTGTAGAATCTCTGTTTCTCTTGTAGCACATCAAATAATCTATCAGTTCTTGACTAGAATTGCACCTCATACCTCATTTTTTTCTCTTACCTTTCTATAACATTTTCTAGGCTTTGGACACAAGCTAAAAGAGATCAGGGACCTCTTAGAAAACCAATTTTCATCACTATGGTTTGAGTTCTATTTTGATCGTGAATGCCTTCTTTCCTTTTGTTGCATTATTTTTCTCCTTTTTGGCTTAGATGATTGCCCAATGGGCTTCAGAGTTATCCATTCTTCTATTTGTGTCACAAAAAGTTTGATTAGGTCTTTCTTAGGCACTGTTGTTTTAGTGTTTAACATAGTTTGTGCTTCTACTTCTCCTTCTTCCTCAACTCTTTTTTATTGTCTTATCTCCCTATTCTCCATCCTCTACTTCTTCTTTATTAGCTTCTTCTTCTCCTTCTTGGTTGTGGGCTTAGATTTTAGAGAAACTTAGAGTTTCAGAGCATAGATAAAAGGAATAGTTCTCTTTTGTTTATTAGGGGAAGAAAAGTTGCATGCCCAACTCAAAACAAAGTCATTCTCCTACTATCATGCTTATCTTACAAGAAAAATATAGACCTTCAATTTCTTTGTACTTTTAGGAGTTTGCCGCAAGATGCTTTTGTGGACAAAATCTAGACAATTCCACATTCTTTTTGTGCATAGGAGGTGATAATAATTGGTTACTTAGCCTTCCCTTGTAGGCTCCTTCAAAATTCTAGGGTTTTGTGGCCAATAATGCTCAAGACAAGGCCCCTTTTTGCCTCTTGGGACAATGCTGTAACAGACAGACTGTAGAAATAAGAGATGCAAGTTAGAAAGACATTTAAAAGAAATAAATAAATTGTACAAGAGGGCTATGAGGCTCCTAGAATGGCCAATCCCAAGAAAAATCAGATTCCTACGAAGGAAACCAAACTTTAGAAGCTAAAAATGACACAAACTTCATTATTTGAATCAATCCAAGTACATCCCTGCTAGAAACGAAAGTGGAGCTGCTAAATAACAAGTTTTATCCACAAGAGGACTAAGAAATACATGCCCCTAGAGGAAATTCGAATTGACACTTATAAAAATTGATGGGGAAACATCATACTTAAAAGTATGCAACTTTCCCCTCCAAAATCCCTCAAAAAGTGGATCTAGTTCCCAACACTATGAATTTGCATTAAATGGCAAGGAGCACATTCCTAGATTTTCTCAATAATTGGAGCTCCAGAATCCATTCAATAATTTTATCATATCCTGTTCTTTTATTATCCAATCTTGGTCCTTCCTATAGCAGGGAGAAAGTCCCTGGATTATCTCATCCTCCAAGTCTCCTTAATATGCAAATAACATTAGGCACATAGTATGCAATTATCTCTAACCTTCCTAATGAACATATTAAAGCTAAGAATATGTCATCTAATGCAAAAATAAAGGTTTAATGTGCTTAAGGATGGTCATACGGGCCTTAATTTATGTCTAATTTGGAGGCCCATTGTACTCCCCCATTGTACTCCCCTACTGAAAGTGTTGCTCATATTTTGAGCAACTTAGTGACCTATATGTGCCTCATTCATGGTCCTGGTGGCCTCTTTCATCTGCCTTGTAGCTGTCCAACACTTTCTTGTAGCAATGTTCTGTCTTCCTGTAGCATCTGTGTTTCTCCTGTAGAAACTTTGTTTCTCTTGTAGCACATCACATAATCTATCAATTCTTGACTAGAATTGCACCTCATACCTAATTTTTTTCTCTTACCTTTCTATAACATTTTATAGGCTTTGGACACAAGCTAAAAGAGATTAGGGACCTCTTAGAAAGCCAATTTTCATCACTATGGTTTGAGTTCTATTTTGATGGTGAATGCCTTCTTTCCTTTTGTTGCATTATTTTTCTCTTTTTTGGCTTAGATGATTGCCCAATGGGCTTCAGAGTTATCCATTCTTCTATTTGTGTCACAACAAGTTTGATTAAGTCTTTCTTAGGCACTGTTGTTTTAGTTTTTAACACAGTTTGTGCTTCTACTTCTCCTTCTTCCTCAACTCTTTTTTACTGTCTTATCTCCCTATTCTCCATCCTCTACTTCTTCTTTATTAGCTTCTTCTTCTCCTTCTTGGTTGTGGGCTTAGTTTTCAGAGAAACTTAGAGTTTCAGAGCATAGATAAAAGGAATAGTTCTCTTTTGTTGATTAGGCGAAGAAAAGTTGCATGCCCAACTCAAAACAAAATCATTCTCCTACTATCATGCTTATCTTACAAGAAAAATATAGACCTTCAATTTCTATGTACTTTTAGGAGTTTGCCGCAGGATGCTGTTGTGGACAAAATCTAAACAATTCCACATTGTTTTTGTGCATAGGAGGTGAGGATAATTGGTTACTTACCCTTCCCTTGGAGGCTCCTTCAAAATTCTAGGGTTTTGTGGCCAATAATGCTCAAGATAGGGCCCCTTTTTGCCTCTTGGGACTATCCTGTAATAGACAGACTGTATGAATAAGAGATGCAAGTGAAAAAAACATTCAAAGGAAATAAAGAAATTTTACAAGAGGGCTATGAGGCTCCTACAATCCCAAGAAAAATCAGAGTCCTATGAAGGAAACCAAACTTTAGAAGCTAAAAATAACACCAAACTTCATTATTTGAATCAATCCAAGTACATCCCTGCTAGAAACGAAAGTGGAGCTGCTAAATAACAAGTTTTCTCCACAAGAGGACTAAGAAATACATGCCCCTAGAGGAAAATTCGAATTGACACTTATAAAAATTGATGGGGAAACATCATACTTAAAATTATGCAACTTTCCCCTCCAAAATCCCTCAAAAAGTGGATCTAGTTCCCAACACTAGGAATTTGCATTAAACGGCAGGGAGCACATTCCTAGATTTTCTCAATAATTGGAGCTCCAGGATCCGTTCAATAATTTCATCATATCATGCTTATTTATTATCCAATATTGGTCCTTCCTGTAGCAGGGAGCAAGTCCCTGGATTATCTCATCCTCCAAGTCTCCTTAATCTGCAAATAATATTAGGCACATAATATGCAATTATCTCTAACCTTCCTAATGAACATATTAAAGCTAAAAATATGTCATCTAATGCAAAAATAAAGGTTTAATGTGCTTAAGGATGGTCATATGGGCCTTAATTTATGTCTAATTTGGAGGCCCATTGTACTCCCCTACTGAAAGTGTTGCTCATCTTTTGAGCAACTTGGTGACCTATATGTGCCTCATTCATGGTCCTGGTGACCTCCTTCATCTATCTTGTAGTTGTCCAACACTTTCCTATAGCAATGTTCTGTCTTCCTGTAGCGTCTATGTTTCTCCTGTACAAACTATGTTTCTCTTGTAGCACATCACATAATATATCAGTTCTTGACTAGAATTGCACCTCATACCTAATTGTTTTCTCTTACCCTTCTATAACATTTTCTAGGCTTTGGACACAAGCTAAAAGAGATCAGGGGCCTCTTAGAAAGCCAATTTTCATCACTATGGTTTGAGCTCTATTTTGATGGTGAATGCCTTCTTTCTTTTTGTTGCATTATTTTTCTCTTTTTTGGCTTAGATGATTGCCCAATGGGCTTCGGAGTTATCCATTCTTCTAGTTGTGTCACAAGAAGTTTGATTAGGTCTTTCTTATGCACTGTTGTTTTAGTGTTTAACACAATTTGTGCTTCTACTTCTCCTTCTTCCTCGACTCTTTTTTATTGTCTTTTCTCCCTATTATCCATCCTCTAATTCTTCTTTATTAGCTTCTTCTTCTCCTTCTTGGTTATGGGCTTAGTTTTTAGAGAAACTTAGAGTTTCAGAGCATAGATAAAAGGAATAGTTCTCTTTTGCTGATTAGGGGAAGAAAAGTTTCATGCCCAACTCAAAACAAAGTCATTCTCCTACTGTCATGCTTATCTTACAAGAAAAATATAGACCTTCAATTTCTTTGTACTTTTAGGAGTTTGCAGCGGGATGCTTTTGTGGACAAAATCTAAACAATTCCACATTTTTTTTGTGCATAGGAGGTAAGGATAATTGGTTACTTACCCTTCCCTTGGAGGCTCCTTCAAAATTCTATGGTTTTGTGGCCAATAGTGCTCAAGACAGGGCCCCTTTTTGCCTCTTGGGACAATGCTGTAACAGACATACTGTAGAAATAAGAGATGCAAGTGAAAAAGACATTCAAAGGAAATAAAGAAATTGTACAAGAGGGATATGAGGCTCCTGGAATGGCCAATCCCAAGAAAAACCAGAGTCCTATGAAGGAAACCAAATTTTAGAAGCTAAAAATGACACCAAACTTCTTTATTTGAATCAATCCAAGTACATCCTTGCTAGAAACGAAAGTGGAGCTGCTAAATAACAAGTTTTCTCCACAAGAAGACTAAGCAATACATGCCCCTAGAGGAAAATTCGAAATGACACTTATAAAAATTGATGGGGAAACATCATACTTAAAAGTATGCAACTTTCCCCTCCAAAATCCCTCAAAAAGTGGATCTAGTTCCCAACACTAGGAATTTGCATTAAATGGCAGGGAGCACATTCCTAGATTTTCTCAATAATTGGAGCTCCAAAATCCATTCAATAATTTCATCATATCATGTTCATCTATTATCCAATCTTGGTCCTTCCTGTAGTAGGGAGCAAGTCCCTAGATTATCTCATCCTGTCTCCTTAATCTGCAAATAATATTAGGCACATAATATGCAATTATCTCTAACCTTCCTAATGAACATATTAAAGCTAAAAATATGTCATCTAATGCAAAAATAAAGGTTTAATGTGCTTAAGGATGGTCATATGGGCCTTAATTTATGTCTAATTTGGAGGCCCATTGTACTCTCCTACTGAAAGTGTTGCTCATATTTTGAGCAACTTAGTGACCTATATGTGCCTCATTCATGGTCCTGGTGACCTCTTTCATCTGTCCTGTAGTTGTCCAACACTTTCTTGTAGCAATGTCTTGTCTTCCTGTAGCATCTATTTTTCTTCTGTAGAATCTCTGTTTCTCTTGTAGCACATCAAATAATCTATCAATTCTTGACTAGAATTGCACCTCATACCTAATTTTTTTCTCTTACCTTTCTATAACATTTTCTAGGCTTTGGACACAAGCTAAAAGAGATCAGGGGCCTCTTAGAAAGCCGATTTTCATCACTATGGTTTGAGTTCTATTTTGATGGTGAATGCATTCTTTCCTTTTGTTGCATTATTTTTCTCTTTTTTGGCTTAGATGATTGTCCAATGGGCTTCAGAGTTATCCATTCTTCTATTTGTGTCACAACAAGTTTGATTAGGTCTTTGTTAGGCACTGTTGTTTTAGTGTTTAACACAGTTTTTGCTTCTACTTCTCCTTCTTCCTAGACTCTTTTTTATTGTCTTATCTCCCTATTATCCATCCTCTACTTCTTCTTTATTAGCTTCTTCTTCTCCTTCTTGGTTGTGGGCTTAGTTTTCATAGAAACTTAGAGTTTCAGAGCATAGATAAAAGGAATAGTTCTCTTTTGTTGATTAGGGGAAGAAAAGTTGCATGCCCAACTCAAAACAAAGTCATTCTCCTACTATCATGCTTATCTTACAAGAAAAATATAGACCTTCAATTTCTTTGTACTTTTAGGAGTTTGCCGCAGGATGCTTTTGTGGACAAAATCTAAACAATTCCACATTGTTTTTGTGCATAGGATGTAACGACAATTGGTTACTTACCCTTGCCTTGGAGGCAAATTCTAGGGTCTTGTGGCCAATAATGCTCAAGACAGGGCCCCTTTTTGCCTCTTGGGACAATTCTGTAACAGAGAGATTGTAGAAATAAGAGATGCAAGTGAAAAAGACATTCAAAGGAAATAAAGAAATATTACAAGAGGGCTATGAGTTTCCTGGAATGGCCAATCACAAGAAAAATCAGAGTCCTACGAAGGAAACCAAACTTTAGAAGCTAAAAATGACACCAAACTTCATTATTTGAATCAATCCAAGTACATCCCTGCTAGAAACGAAAGTGGAGCTGCTAAATAACATGTTTTCTCCATAAGAGGACTAAGCAATACATGCCCCTAGAGGAAAATTCGAATTGACACTTATAAAAATTGATGGGGAAACACCATACTTAAAAATATGCAACTTTCCCCTCCAAAATCCCTCAAAAAGTGGATCTAGTTCCCAACACTAGGAATTTGCGTTAAATGGCAGGGAGAACATTCCTAGATTTTCTCAATAATTGGAGCTCTAGAATCCATTCAATAATTTCATCATATCCTGTTCATTTATTATCCAATCTTGGTCCTTCCTGTAGCAGGGAGCAAGTCCCTAGATTATCTCATCCTCCAAGTCTCCTTAATCTGCAAATAATATTAGGCACATAATATGCAATTATCTCTAACCTTCCTAATGAACATATTAAAGCTAAAAATATGTCATCTAATGCAAAAATAAAGTTTTAATGTGCTTAAGGATGGTCATATGGGCCTTAATTTATGTCTAATTTGGAGGCCCATTGTACTCCCCTACTGAAAGTGTTGCTCATCTTTTGAGCAACTTAGTGACCTATATGTGCCTCATTCATGGTCTTGGCGACCTCTTTCATCTGTCTTGTAGTTGTTCAACACTTTCCTGTAGCAATGTTCTGTCTTCCTGTAGCAGCTTTCTGCCTTCTTGTAGCATCTGTGTTTCTCCTGTAGAAGCTTTGTTTCTCTTGTAGCACATCACATAATCTATCAGTTCTTGACTAGAATTGCACCTCATACCTAATTTTTTTCTCTTACCTTTCTATAACATTTTCTAGGCTTTGGACACAAGCTAAAAGAGATCAAGGACCTCTTAGAAAGCCAATTTTCATCACTATGGTTTGAGTTCTATTTTGATGGTGAATGCCTTCTTTCCTTTTGTTGCATTATTTTTCTCTTTTTTGGCTTAGATGATTGCCCAATGGGCTTTAGAGTTATCCATTCTTCTATTTGTGTCACAACAAGTTTGATTAGGTCTTTCTTAGGCACTGTTGTTTTAGTGTTTAACATAGTTTGTGCTTCTACTTCTCCTTCTCCCTTGACTCTTTTTTATTGTCTTATCTCCCTATTTTCCATCCTCTACTTCTTCTTTATTAGCTTCTTCTTCTCCTTCTTGGTTGTGGGCTTAGTTTTCAGAGAAACTTAGAGTTTCAGAGCATACATAAAAGGAATAGTTCTCTTTTGTTGATTAGGGGAAGAAAAGTTGCATGCCCATCTCAAAACAAAGTCCTTCTCCTACTATCATGCTTATCTTACAAGAAAAATATAGACCTTCAATTTCTTTGTACTTTTAGGAGTTTGCCGCAGGATGCTTTTGTGGACAAAATCTAAACAATTCCACATCCTTTTTGTGCATAGGAGGTGAGGATAATTGGTTACTTACCCTTCCCTTAAAGGCTCCTTAAAAATTATAGGGTTTTGTGGCCAATAATGCTCAATACAGGGCCCCGATTTGCCTCTTGGGACAATCCTGTAATAGACAGACTATCTCTTGTAGCACTTACTCTGTCTCTTGCAGCAGCTAGTTCCGATATTGTAACACTTCCTTTTCAACCTTCCAGTGCCTCTATAGTATGCTAGGGAACCCCTGATGGTGACTAGCTTAACTCTCAATGATGTAGTGACCCTCTTACCATTTTGGGAATGAAATCGTGGTACAAATGAAATTTCAACTTGTACTTTTATTCTTCTTGTGGTAGTGGGCTTAGTGTGCTAAGTGAGCTAGCCCCCACATACCACCTATGTATTCCCCTTATAGATCTGTTGGCCCACTCCTCGTAATTATCACCTTTTTTTTTCATTTTCCACGTTGCATGAGTGAGGGAGTTAACTACACTTAACTGTTCAAGGGTGGTCACGACTTTTGGCCTCCTTCAGCATACAAAAACTTCTCTCTTGTGCATTGACAACAAATTACTAACCATAATATGCTCAAGAGAAGAGGTGAAGACTATTGCATACCTATGCTTACCTGATGGTCTCTGGTTGCCTTGATGTCTACATGTTGCTCCAGAAATGTTGGTTGATCTGCTGAATGTTTGGAGGTGCCATTTTCCATGCTAGCTGCTTCATGCTCTGGCCTTGCTTTATATGTTTATGACTGAGTGAAGTATGGTGATGAAGGTTCTTCAAATAGTGGATTGATATGTTGTTGTTAGAGATGAAAAATGACCCTATAGAAGTTCTTCAAGAGTTGTATGGTTGCCCAAGATCACAATATGGTCCCTAAATGCTTCAGGATGGCTAAATCTTCACTTTGGTGTTGTCAAGTGTCTCCAACTGCGGTTCTATAGGGTTTGTGCAGGCTGCTACAGGACTGGATTCTTTCCTATAGCAGTCACACATACCCCTCCAAAATCACAATAATATTCATGCAATGCATTCAAAATATTTGATAATGCATGGTGAACTCATGGGTTGGGACTAGAAGTTTCAGTGGTGGTGAAAATTGTGGAAGAAGATTTGAAAATGGGCTTTTTTTTCATGAACATAGATGAATTTTTGGATGGAAAAATGAAAAATGGAGTGAAATATAAAGGAAAAAATAGTTACTTGGTTTTATAATAATAAGTGTTCTATGAAGAGTTTTACTAATTTTAGTAATATACAACATGAGGCTTCATATTTAAGACATGCCATATTTGTCTTTTTCTATTTGTTTTTAATTATATTGGACTCTTTTTTTTTTCACGTTGTAGCATAATATGTTTCCCTTTTTCTATTTTTCTTTTAATTTAGGTGCAATTTTAATTTCCGTTGCCATATTTAACATATATCATTTTGATTCTTCAACTCTAATAAGTGAGTTTTTGTATGTCTAGTTCAAAGAAAGAGTTATTGTCTGATTTTGCATATATTAGGTGAAACATTAAAATATACTTCCTATCATGTAATTTGAATAAATCTCCAAAAATCTTGCAAGATAAAGTTTCTGATATCAACTGAATATTTACTTATATCAATACCAATTGTATTTTTCATATTAGTTAAGCATTTGATTTTATTACACTCTTGAATTTCGTGACCAAATATTGCATTGTAAATTATACACATTTACTAGACTGTGACTCTAAATTGATTACGATGAAATCTCAATTGATATTTATAATCATAACAACATTGTGATGAGAAAAAGTAATGACCAACTATATCGAAGACTTCAAATAGCTAGAGACCCACATGCCATGATAAATGGGTGTTGAAAAGTTACTCTTGACTCATTTTGTGCTAGATAGATGAAGACCTACATTCTATGATGAGGAAATCCAATTTGATGGACCTATACAAAGGGTATTCTCTTTGGTTTTGGAATGTGAACCTATTAAAGAATAAGTGAAAATGTTTAAAAGAAACCTTGAATTTGAATCCTATCATGTTCTATTAGGGATACTCATCTTATGGTCAACAATTCCTTTTACATATGTCGTGCAATATTATCATGTTGTTTGAGCATGATAACCCTTTAGCTTGGATGTAATACCTATGATATCGTAGTCTTGCTCCTTTCATTACCTCTCTTGAACTATGATAATGAAGGCTGACTTGACCATTGACTATTTTTCACCTAAATACATTACTAGTTAATCCATTATCGACTTCTTTTTGGTCCCAAGTATTGTGGCCTCAACTTTCCATATGTCTTTCTTCTTTTGCCTATATCCCATTTAGCATATTTATCACATTGATATTTTTCTTTTCTTTTTACTCTTTTTTTTTCTTCTTTTGGCTACAACACACTTCTTGAAAATGTGCAAATGGATATTTTTATGTTTCTTAATGCATTGATAATTTCTTGAGATAAACATTGAAGCCTAAGGTTACATACTTCAACATTTTTAGAACACATAAAAGGGATCTATGTGAATATCATTAGAGATGGCGTATTTATAGAGTGAAAATTATATAAACAATTATGTAAAATATCAGTGTAATGCTTCATGTAAAATTAACATTATAAAGTTAAACTTAGCTACATGTTTTCCATCAAGACAATGTTGTTGCTTGTCTAATCATATTTAGTTGCGTAGATGCCACAACATGCTTCTTAGTCACCCTCAAATTCAACCAGACTTCAATCATTGCTTAATATTGAAAAAGATATGCACAATGCTAGAAAATGATAGAATATGGACTATAGTTTTGTTCATGTCATCACCAAGTTAATATTTCCTTCCTCAATCATTGTTCCTTGAGCCAGTGAAATCCATATAGTTTATCTTTTCAATGTCTTAGTTTAGAAATTGAATAAATGTTAACTCTCTTTTTTGTAATTCTTAATTTCTATATAGCGACCCTTTTATCAACATGCCTTTGCACTTCTAAGGGAAATTGCTAGTATTATCATTTTGTATAGATTTGCTACATATTTAACATAGACACTAAGTAGGTCATATAATATACAATGGACATATTTTTAATTGAAATATAGTGTCTTTGTGACGACGTATTTTCTTCGCATCAGCTAACTAATTGTTTTCACCTTGATCACTTTTAGTAACTTCCACATGAATTCAAATTTATTAGTGATAGGATTTCATTTAGCATATCTATCAAATAAGGTTACCGCTAGAAATTATTGTCCTCAATTCTCATTTTTGGAGATTTTTTTTAAGAAATAGGTAAAGAAGATTATATTAATAAAGATGGGATCCAACCCATAACCATTAAAAATCTTCCGAGAACAAGAAGTACCAAAATTCCTTGAAGATTTGGGTTACAACACGCAGGATCAACCCAAATCCTTATGAGAGAACTCCTCGATACAAGAAAATTGTTCCCATTCCAACTAAAAACTTTCCAAAAGACCCTTAAAATCTATATATATTTGCAACCCATTCTCATCTTAGAATATTTTTAGCTTTGGAATGGCTTCTCGATATCCTTGGAGAATTGCTTTTCATCTTTTTTCCCACTTGGGTCCAACCCAAGTTTTCTGCAACATCTAGCATACCACCATTCTTTTAGTGACCTCTACTGGCAATTTCATTCTTTTGACCCGAAGAAGGATCTTCCACTTTTGCCTGATCAACCTAAGAAGGAGCCTTTTTGATTTTGATTTCTAGAGAAGCACACCCAGAGGTTTTGAAATTTGATGTAATGTTCTTGTCAATGTCCAAAATTGGTTGATCAACCCCAATTTTTTTTTCAAGAGAATTATCTAGAGAAACATTTGAATTACAAGATTTTACTGTGGAGTCAGAAACCTCCACACTGTTGCTTATCTTTACTTGTTGTACTATTGAAACTCCTTGATCTTTTAGAGGATCAATATTGGGCTCTGAATTTTTTTTTTGTCTTTAGTCAAATTGACCTCATTACGAATAACTGGAGGAGGTTCCTCCTTAAAGATTGTATAATGATTAGAATTGGTGTCCTCACACCATCTTAGTTTTTGATTGATTTTCTTTGATTTATTCTTCCCAACTTTGGGACAACCTTTGAGGGAATTCTCGGTATCATAGCAAGCTCTACACCGAAAAGAAAGGTTTTCGTAATCTAATTTTTGCACCCATAAATAAACAAAACTTGTTAACTTAATTTTAGCAGGAAATCCTTTACTGAAGTCCATTCCACACAAATGCAAGCATATGTGGGCTTCAGGTAATATTTTGTATCTTCACTTTGACAATAGAATCTACTTAAGACATTACCAATTGCAGTCAAAGAAGAAAGATTCCACATATGCAAAGGAACGATGGGGAACCTTACCCAAACCCGAGCAGTTGAGACTGATGTCGTAATAGGGTTGAAGGAGGGGAACCAAGGGTACAAAGAGAGCCCTGCACTACCCGAGATACATGGACCAGAATCAGAAATTAGAGCTCGGTTTTCAACTTTGTCGAATATTGTGATAAAGAAACCTCTTGCTAAAAGGAAGATATTCAAATCATTAGAGGTTAGGTGCTTCCACTGCTTAGAAATATAAGAATGGAGGTCTACGAGCCTCAACCATAAACCATTGGACCTACAAATCAATCCAACTTATGAGAAAAATATTTCCTCACTTAGATCCTCAACCACTAAAGGGACCTCAATGGAAGGAGCTTCAAGAACGGGAATCCCAGAGGAATGGGAACCAAAGATAGGGTTCACAATATCGCTATAGGAGGAAGGAAATGACCCTGAGGGAAGACTCCCAAAAGTATATTTCATTATGTCGCAAAAGGATAGAGGGGGCATCGCCTGATGAGAGCCCTCTTGGTTTGAGGGAGGAATTACACTCTTATCACCAGAAATTGATACAGAGGGCATAACTAAACCATCTGATAAAGGTGCAGAGGACACAAAACCCTTAGCAATGCTAGAATCTGAGGCCAGGGACAACAAGGAGCCAACTGCTATGAAGAAAGGCAGAATCTTCCTCGAAAATGAAAGAAAATATTTGAATCTAGTTGTTGAGGAGGGAAATATTGAGTGTTGAAGCAAAGTAATGGGTGGGGACGCAGGATATCTTGAGGTTCTAGGGGCATCACCTGATGAGAGCCCTCTTGGTTTGAGGGAGGAATGACACTCTTATCACCAGAAATTGATACAGAGGGAATAACTAAACCATCTGATAAAGGTGCAGAGAACACAAAACCCTTAGCAATGCTAGAATCTGAGGCCAGGGACAACAAGGAGCCAACTGCTATGAAGAAAGGTAGAATCTTCCTCGAAATTGAAAGAAAATATTTGAATCTAGTTGTTGAGGAGGGAAATACTGAGTGTTGAAGCAAAGTAATGGGTGGGGACGCACGAGATCTCGAGATTCTAGGAGCCATGAGTTCCAAAAAAAACTGAATCTGCAAAACACTAAGAGAGAATGAAGAAGCGACAAGCTAGTGTCGAACCTTAGTTTCCGCAAAAAATGAGAATTGCAGTGCCATGAAAGTCTTGTAGATACATATTGCATCATTAATTTTTGGAGATTATTACCCTCTAAAGGTTTCCCCTTATATCCCATGCTTTATATTGGATAAAATCAAATGATCAAATAATATTAATGTTAAATGTAGTTGCATAAGAATGAAGCACATGGACATTTTGTAAGTGAAAAAGGTTAACTTATAAGCTAGATGAATTGTGGAAGATATTTTGTCATGCATTTATTGGTACAAAATCTAAGAGAAGGAGAAGTGGAATATTTTAATAATTGTGTTGTGAGTAGATAGTATTGTTAGTGGTAAGTCAGTAAGTAATTAACTATATATATATATTAAAATGATAATGAAGGCATGCTCAAACGACATGCCTATTCAAAATGCATGTACAGAGAAGGCTATTCTATGTAAAAGATATCATATTTTAACAATCATATAGTAATATTTTTAATAGTTAAACTACTATAATGTTTCAATCTATATCCATTAATCGTCAAAGTGGCTTTCTAATTCACCATTGGCTTATGGCAATATTTTTTTTTTGTGAAATAATGAGATTATCTTATGGCCAAACTTTTATCATATACTATCAATACTATGGAAATAAACAAAAAAGCACAAATAATTATATTAAAGCAGTTGCAATTGATATATTGTTAGACATAAATTGCTAAAATTGATGAGGATGTGGGAAAAAAACCCTTATGAAGTGCTTTTCTAGCAACTCCAATGGACGAATAATAATTGACCAAAGGGGCCTAAGGATCACTGATTACATGCATGACAAAAATGACAATGTCTCATACACTCAAGGAAAGAGAAGTTGTAAGCATTGTTCAATTTGTTTTTGCCAAGGCCTTCAGCTTGGAGATCGTGTTTTGTAGTAGAGGAAACTATATGGAACAATTCAATGAAGATTTATACATAAGAAAGTGAGAGAAGAAACCATTTTGAAGAATGTTGATAATGAATAGGGTCCTACAATGAGAAATTTTATTTTCATTTTTTTCCTTAATTTCACACTCTAATTAGAAGCCATTTTTTATGTAAGAAGTTGTACCTAATGTAGGATAACTCAATATTTTCTTAATTTAGTTCCACACTTGAAGTAGAAACCTTACTATGTGTAATAAAACTCATGTATTCATTTGTAAATTAGGGCGTAGAACCATGACACCTTAAGATTTCACAACCTCTACAGATCTACTCCCTTAATGTCTAGCCTTTTTAACCACACAATATTGTTTCAAGGCTTCAATAACCTTCTTCATTTTGATGAGTTATTATATTCAACCAGCACAAGAAGAGACAATATTTCTTAACAAATAGACAACCCATAGTCACATTCCTACTGCTACAACGTATCCCTTAAAGCAAGAGACCAATGTGAGGATACTATTGAATTAAAATAAGAGGAAATTGTTGGGGCCTTCGTTTTTAATTTTGAAAGCTTTGAAGGTATTAAGACGGAAAACAGGTGGCAGGAGCAACGATCAAGTTGCGGAGAGGACAACTGAGAAAGGAAGCAAGACCATGCAGTCGAGGGACAGTTGCGAGAAGGTGTCGAGAGCAAGCAGAAACAACCGAGCGGACAAGGAGGAGGACAGGAAGCAACCGAGGGAAAAGACGACCGAATGGAACTAGCAATACGAGAAGCGAAGGAGTAGATAAAAGGAGAAAACAACATGAAGAAGGGGTTGGTATCTAGTAGGAGCCAAAAGCACAAAGGAACGTGATCCGAGGACCAGAGAAGTTGCGGAGAGGTCAGAGCTAGGATTAGCCTGAGGTCTAAGGCATCCTGTGGCCACGATATTTTATGTATCTGATCAAGACTTAATGCCAAATATATGTTGTAATGAACCTTCCTTTGAATTAATATGAACAAGTGAATGAAGCAGTTGTATGCCATTGTGTTTAAGTGTATCACTTTGATTTATAAACCTCCTCAATTTATTTATTTTATATTAATGGCCTTTCTTCGGATAAATATGATAACTGTAGCAATATGATGTTGTGATGAATGTATTCTTTAAGATGTGTATGGGTAATGTCTGGTTCGTCCTCGATATCCTTCTAAATCCTTCTTAGTTTCGGTCACGGCACGCCTCGGGTGAGACTCCTTACCCTTTGGGGTAAGGTGAAAATGTCGGTGTTGTCCTAGATTACAACGAACCCTTGTTGGCCCCTTGTGCCTGAACCCAGGGTCTTTCCCTAATGACATTTTTGTGCCAACAAATGGTTCCATTTCCGGGACCTAAAATCACAAGAAGTGGTTTGGAATATGGTATCAAGGATATTTAAGAAGGAGATTCGGGACTGGTGGGATAATCGAGTAGATCGATTTGTGTCAGAGCAGGCTACTCGTCGAAGCCAACCTATCGCTAAGGTGAACGAATAAATTTTGTACTCAGAGGCTGCGAGTGATCATTACGAGATCTTCTGGTGTAAGTTCCTGGAAGACTTGTATAACTGGTTGAGGAGGTTAAAAGTGAAGAGCTGACCAGAAGGAACTACGCCATCTCATCATGATTAGGTTCCCGCAGACCTCGCAACACTCCAACACTTGGATAGTGAATTGACGAGAGCAATATATTTCTGGGTACAAACTACCATACAGGGGTACATAGTTGAGTTCGCCGTAGAGAATTATCAGTCCTTCTCGAAAGTGGATGCGGTGTTCAGATCGGGGTTGAGGGGGAAGTCAGTGAATGAAGTGCCCTTGTGGATTAAGATGTTGATGGTGGAGGAATGATTGTTAACTTTACCCAGAGAAAATATGGTAGCGTAAAACCCCAGTACTGGGGGAAGGACCTAAGGGGAGAATGCTACTATTTGGGGAAATGTAGATGTTGCTGAAGGAATGGATATAGAAGGATCGTGGAGAGCTAGAGATATCTGGGTGCAAAGGAGAGCACTACTAGCAGAAAAGTGGAAGGAAAGAGCAGTACAAGAGTTGAAGAAGAGACGTATGGGACCCCACCAAGCAGGAGCGGTGTCAGGGAGCCCGAAAGAGGGAAATAAAATGGAAAAGGACGCAGAACAAGAGAGGGATGTCGACTAGACAAGTACGAGCCAGGGGAATGACAGGGACTCTCCCTCACAGGTTGTGGGTAGGATGTCGAAAGGAAGCACTCACGACAATTACGAAGAGGAGATGGAAGGTGAGATGTACGATGTGATGAGAAGATTGTTGGCCGAGGAGGATACGTCAGATAAAGTTCAGCAGCAGAATCCCCAAGGTTCTGGTAGTGTTCACCCCGACCTTCCCCTGGTGCTTTAGAAAAACCATAATAAAATTGTTGCTAAGTTGATTAAAGTGATACAAGTACACAGTGTGCATGAAAAATATAAGACGAGCTTTAATACATCTAATAGCAGTGGGCCTAGCAGTGTTAGTAACCTAGGATTACAAGGATCTCAGCAACTCGGAAACCAAGGATTCGTGCTCTTAGCACACACTTGAACCAACATGGCAGGATCCTTTATTAGATATCTGGAGTTCGCTAGTAGAGGGAATGAAGATGTGGAACAACATTGGTACCTATGTGAAGCTATATGGGGAGCCCACCAAACACCGGATAATGTAAAGTCGATTGAGTTCCAGACTACATTAAGAGAAAGAGCTCTAAGGTGGTTTATCAAATGGGCAGAGCAGAATTAGAATCCTTCTGTGGATGACATCAAGAGAGGCTTCGTTCAAGAGTTCAAGGTACCGCAAACAGATCAGTAAGGACTATCTGAACTATGAGAGATCAAGCAAAAGGAAGGAGAGACTGCTTGGGAATTGATGCAAAGGTTTAAAGATGCTACTAGGAATCTAAGCTATACCATAGATCCTAATCACCAGAGGGATTGGTTCATTAAAGCGCTCCTACCCCTTACAAGGACACCGTTGACGCAACAGAAGATTGGAACTCTTATGGAGCGAAGTTTTGCTGAGAGAATCGAACAAGTGATCTGTTGTTGTGAGGGGTAGTTCAGCACGAGGCCGAGAATACATAGCAGAGAGGTAGAGATAGTGCCAGAGAGACAACACAGAGCCTCGAGAGGCTTCCGTAGAGGTAGTTGAGTGCTACACAGAGGCAGCTGGGAGCTACAAAGAGGTTGAAGAGGCCAGCGTGGGTGATGCAAAGGGTCTGAGAGCTGACGCAGAGGCTTCAGTAGCTACACAAAGGCTAGCAGAGCTAACGCAGGGCTAAGAGGCAGTGCCGAAAGAATTTTCGTGGGACAGACTGAGTGTTGGTGAGCTGGGAAGGGTGACGCAGTCCCTGCAGAGTGATGCAGAGTAGTGGAAGCTGCCATAGTTATTGTTGGATTGTTCATCCTGTGATTGATCAGTCAAAATATCTGTCTCTGAGGAGAGGTACTAATGTCAAGGGAATTCTCTGTTGGGTGAGCCATTTCTAGCACCCTAGTTGTATTCAAAAACTGCATAATAATAAAACCCTCATATCCGCTACACTAGTTTTCCCGCATTGGGTTTTTTCGGGGACGATTGTCCAAAAATAATGGTGTCCCTTGTGTGTTTGTCTCAATTATTTCAGTTTTTTATCTGTATATGAGTTAAGGCTGCATTTGTGTTTATTTCAATATTTATATTTATAAATAACTTGTTAATGGAATAAACAAGTAGGAGAAATTAAACCAGATAATGCAGTATGGATTTCTAACGTGTCAGACTTAGAAATTTCAACAAAGCCCATCTTCCTATGTTCCTACATAAAAAAGGTCATTCTATATAAAACATATTGCATTTTAATAATAACATAATAACTTTTCTTATTGTTTAACTACTATGTTGTTCCATTCCACATCACTTACAGAGATTTTTAATTTCATATATAAAATATAAGTATTAACCTATAGCCATGAGAATTTAAGAGTGCTCATGTTTTGAGTGGATGCTATGAGGTTCCTTAAATTATCTCCATGGTGTGTATTTTTAAAGAATTTGCACCTACTTTGTGATTTATGCCAAAATTCCCTTAAAGGCATCAAACTTTAAGCATTATATAGCTTTATGATTTTTTGTTTGGAACCTTATATCATCAACTTTCTACTTGCATTTGTGACAAATATATATAGTGCTTAAGGTGTGCTTTCAAAGGTTTCATGGTTTGAACATTAATTGAATAAAAAGAATGATGTTAATACAAATATCAATGTCAAAATCATGTCCAAAAATTGCAATTAGCCAATTGCTCATGTTTTTGAGATATTAATATTATCAAAAGCTAAGTTAGAGTGTCTCCAAGTAGTCATATCACTTTAGTTCTCATCTATCGATATATTATTCTTTAATTTCAATTGCTTTAAATATCTCTCTAAGCTATCTTTGCATTGAATTCACCTAGCCAAATCGAATTAAAATCTATTTTCTTGCACGAAGATCTATAAGAATATATGTATATGGGCTATTAATTTTTTTGTTTACTGAGAGTGACTATGGTATTTTCTATCATCTTAAGGAACCTTTATTTAGATTCAAGAAATTTTCTAGGGGTTGTTATGAAAAGATGGTCTAACTCATTTTGAACTCAAACTTTTCTACATGTCACTCTAACCCAAATGTTCATATCAAGTGAATAGGTGACCATCATTTGTTGGAAATTGGATAAACCAACGCTCCCCGTGTGTTTCACCACATGGACTAACCGCCTCTCATGGATCCTTATCTCTGGCAATGCGATCAATGACTAAAACTTGCGAGTTTTGGTCTAACAGAAATCATGATTTCCAATAATTGGTATCATAGCATAGGTCAAGAGTTCAATACACACCTGTATCACGTTGGGGGGGGGGTGATTGTTGGACATTGGATAAACCAATGCTCCCCGTGTGTTTCGTGACATGGACTAACCACCTCTCGTGGATCCTTATCTCTGGTGATGTGATTGTTGACTAACACCTGTGGGTTTTGGTCTAACGACAATCGTGATTCCAAACATCATATCATACTTATACTGCATGTTGATGCATAATCACTTATATCAACTCCAAATGTGTAAAACCCATCCTTAGAAGAAACTTGACACAATAGACATATGGTCCTTGCGTTATTTTCTTGGCATCCAAGTTTTGCGAACATAGTAAGAAATTTATTTTTACCAAAGTATGCTTGTGATATTATTTGTGGCTTTCACATGGACGATTGTAAACAAGTACCATCTTCGCCCCTCGCCCTCCCCCTCCCCCCATTTGGAGTTAAACTTGTTTCCATCTATATCTCACCCAAAGTCGATTCCAATATATAAAGACAATAAGTTGGTGTCATTTTGTATTTAACTCATACTAGTGTTAATATTTTCTTTGTTATTGGTCTTCTTGCCTAGTACATCAAAGAACCCATGAAAGCAATTAGAAAGTGGCAAAGAGAATACCTCAAAACATTTAGGGTACAATTTAGTTTTGTACATGGTGTAGTTCATGACGATCCCCTATGTTGGTTGGTTTTAGATATTCCAACTAGTGCGGTAACCTTGGTGATTATAGTCTACAATAGGTTGTATTTTCAACTTGATGTTGGGCATGTTATTTGAGCTAACAATAAAAAATATGCCCTTTTTTCTTTCTTTAACAGAAATAAAGAATCAAGCATTGTGCATGCAAGTCAAGAAACACTTTGGCTTAGAAAAATCATTTTAGAGCTTTGATTCTCATAGCAACATCTAACCACTTTATGACGCAATAATCAAAATTTCGTTGAAATCGCCAAGGAATCAATATAACATTAACACAAGTACATTGAGTCAAATAGGACTTCATTCCAAATCTTCTTCGGGATCACATCCTTGAAGTTCTCTATTACCATACTATAAAGAATCAAGTCGCTACATTTCCATGAAGCCTTTGATAAAAACCATGTTATTAAAGTTTCAGTCTATGTTAGGAGTTCATGAAGTTGGTATTCAGGGGGATAAGCTTTATTGTGTTGTCTCTTCTCCTTTTGTCATGTTTGTAAATCCTTCAATCCTATCTCAAGTTATAACAATGTAAACTTTGAAACGGGAACTATAAACTCAAAACGGGAACTCTGGCCAAAAAACCCCGTAAAAACATCAAAAACAGTGCTAAAAACGAAAAGTGTTGATGCTGGAATAACACCTTTTTTTTCTAGGGTAAATTTTCAACATGTTTTAAAAATGGCGATGAAAACCATTTTTTTGTGCAAAAATTGTCCAAAAAACACCCTCAAAACAAGAAGTGTTGACGCTGAGATAACATTTTTTTTTTCAAGGGTCAAATTTCAACATTTCGAAATAATGGCATAAAATATTTTATCATGACCCTGAAAAACATTAAAATTTAAAAAAAATAATGAAAACATAAAATAAAATAAAAAATTAAAACAATGAAAAAACACAAAAAAAAATAAAAAAAATAAAAAATAAAAAATTCAAATATATAAAAAAAGACAAAAAAAATTCAAACCGTTAAAAAAAATAAATTTATAAACAAATAAATAGTAAAAAAAACATATTTAAAAAAAAATGGAAATATATATATATATATATATATATATATATATATATATATTGTAAACCATAAAAAAAAAAAAAAACATTGGCAAAAAAACAAAAAACAAAAACAAAAATATGGAAAAAATATGGATTAAAAAAAACAACAACAACAACAACAATAAAAAAAAACTATAAAATTAAGTAGGTAAAAATAGAAAAAATTTAAAAACATTAAAAAAAAATTAAAAACAAACTATATTTAAAAAATAATAATAATAATAATACTAATAAAATTTTTAAAACTACTAAAATTAAGATTAAAATGTTGATTACTTAAATATATCTATATATATATATATATAAAAGGGACAAAAAATAAAATAAAAAATGTTAAAAAAATAAAATTATCTCATAAACCATAAAAAAATAAAAATAAATTTAAGCATTTTTTTTTTTTAAACAATTTTTTGTTTTGTTTTTTTTTTTTGTTAAATCCTTAAAAAAAAGAAGAAGAAGTAAACAAATTCAATTTTTTTTATTTAAAATTAAAAAAAGATCAAAAGAATTATTTAAAAAATCAGATTTTTTTTTCAATGCTTGTTTGTTTGTTTGTTTTCTTTTAATAAATCGTGGCCCCTCCGCTCGCCCGCGCCCTGGTGGCGTGGCCCCGGGATAGATCGCCCCTCTGCGTGCAGGCCCTCCGCCCAGGGCCACGCCACCACGGGCGAGCCAAGGGGCCACGAGTTTTTGTTTTTCTAAAAAAAAAAAATTACATTAAAAAAAATTTGATTTTTTAAATAATTTTTTAATTTGATTTTTTTTTTTTTTAAAGAAGAAGAAGAGGAGGAGAAGTAGTTTAAAAAAATGTGTTTAAATATATATATATATATATATATATATATATATAATCTTTATTTTTTTTGTTTTTTACATTAATAAAAAAGGTTGTTGTTGTTGTTGTTTGGTTTTTTTTTTTTTTAAATGTGAAAAGAAAATATATTTTTAAAATTTTCATTTTTTTTTTTTAGTTTGAGTTATTTTTTAAATGTTTTTAATATTAATTTAATTAGTTTTTTTTTTTTGGTTAATTTTCAAATTTTATTTATTTATTTATTTATTTTTATTATTATTATTATTTTTTAATCTAGTTTGTTTTTATTTATTATTATTTTTTTTTTACTTACTTAATTTTATATATATATATATATATATATATTTATTTTTGCAAATTCTTTTATGGTTTATGAGATAATTTATTTATTTTGTTTTTTGTTTTTTTTATATATATTTTTATATTTGTTTTTTTAAAGAAATCAACATTTAAAAAAAAATTAAACAACTTAAAAATTCGTTAAGTAATCATAATTTAAAAAATAAAATAAAAAATTGGACATAATAAATTTTAAAGTGTGAAAAATAAGTCCTCTAAAAAACAGGTATGTTGCATCAACACGTTGCATCAGCACGTTTCAAAATCAGCATGAAAATCACTAACATTTAAAAACAAATATTTATATTTGATACATAAGAAAATTTAAAGTGTCAAAAATATGCTCCCAAAAAAAGAATTGTATTATGCATTACCACTTTTCAAAATCGGGTCATGTTTTTACTACCCCTACGAAACGGATAATCATATCGGTTATTTAAAGTGCCAAAAACTATGCTCTAAAAAAATATGTGTGTTCTGCATCGCCCCTTTTCAAAATCGGGTCGATTTTTTGCTATCTCTACGAAATGGGTAACAGTATTAGTTCCCGTTTCGAAGTTTACGTTGTTTTATTTTGATGGGGGGATGTTAGGATATTTAATAGGAGCTAGTTTAAGTTCAACTTGGTAATGTTTCTTTACGTTTATGCTCTTGTACTTTATTATAGTGATAATCAAAAAACAATATCACATGTGATTTAATATTTCTCTTCTCCATATTAATTACACTTATTTATTATTTAACATAAGATTGTTCCATTGGTGGAAATTCTCCCAAAACCATAGTTCCATGTGATTGGTAACAACTTCAATCATGGAGCTTTGTTCCTAAAGGTTTTGGCTCTTTTTATATTGAAAATACTATAAAAAGTATGCAAACAAAGTGAGGGAGTCTTGGATTTCAACAATTTGAATGTCTAATAGTGCAAACAGTCTTGTCGAGCTCTCAGGTTCTTGTCCATCTTTTCCATCAGGCTCTAGTTAAATTGAACTTGTGTACATGTCCTTTTGTAACATTATCAATTACTCATGGTTTTAATCACAACTATAAAAGTACATATAAGACCTCCATTATATAACAATGGAGGAGGCCCAATTTCGTTTAAACATAACTATGAAAACTGGGCAGATAAAAATCCCTACATGATCTTACAACTCACTATAAATCACATGGGAAAAGAAGCGTTGGATAAGACTAACTCTAACACCCCCCGCCGTCCCTCCCCTCTTAAGAGAAACATAGTGCCTAAACATAAAGAAAAAAATGGGTTCTGACAACTAGGCCTAAAAAGGTACCCAAGTACAAATTCTAATAAGTGAAGAAAAGAGAAAACCCCGTAGGAAAAAAACTCCTCTCAAAAAGAGAGAAATATGTTAGTCCTCGGATAAGCATGGAGTTGAAACTGTGTATCTCACAATGACCCACTAAATGGGAAGAAGATAGGCTCACTTCAATCAATAAGTACAAAAAGATGAAGTACCAAAATTTTGAAGATGAAAGCCATGAAACCTCAATGAGGTTGGTTGATATTTGAAGTATAAAATATTGTAGAGGCACAAGAGAAGCAAACATTGTCAACTTCCCCATAAATGCTTCAGAGAAAATAGGCACTAGTAAAGAACCAAGACAAAGGCTTCAAACAGAAGCAACACCATCAACCAACAAACGAATAATGAGGTCTGTAAGTATGGCAAACTCAAATTGAACACGGTATAACTACACTTATGAAGATGTCTGAACATCGTCACCATCACAAAGAAGAAAACACTAGAAATGTAGTTAACATAGCAACAAGGCAATGACAAAAATATATGTCATCATCTAACTTCCCGCCCTGAACCTAAATTGAGGGACTGACAACAATTAACAACAAATAATAGGAACATTGTACGACTGCATAGTTGATGAGACACAATGGTATGAAATCTATAAAAATATGTTCAAATGACTCCATGACCATCCATCGATCTAACCAAATTCTCAATTTGATTTTGCCTTGATTAAATTGCAAAAATTCAAATTTCCACATTAGCAAGCAACTTGGAAGATGTTAACTTGTGTGACATGTCTTGTGTCACCCAATTTACTGAGTAAATTTGAGTTGGAGGAGTTAGAGTTCAGTTCTGGATGTGTGATTGCTAATTTGTAGCAATCAAGGCCAATTATCTCAAGTTGTTTTCAGTTAAACTAGTTCCAACTTTTGGAGGAACTAGTGGAAGGTCAGTTAAGCAGTGGAACTTCAGTCAAAATCAGTGGTCATCTAGTTAACTAATCAATCAACCCAAAATAGCTAGTGCATGCATAGAATTCGAGTTACCCGGTTGAGGTGGAGATTCCAAGGCAATGTAACATCATTTGTAGACTAGTCTTGAGTGTATAGGTGTTGCATGTAGTCAGATGTCCAAGCTAAGGAATTGCATAATTCAATTAGAGGAATTTCTTAAATAATAGGGGCTAATTCCTCAAGGAACAACACAAGGAAATAAGAGCTCAAGACGAGGCAAAATTTGACTAAGTCTGGGTCAGAGGCCTTTAGTGAGCAGAGAGATAGGTTGTGCACTTGCAAGGTGAGCTCAGGTGAGCAAAGCAATTGCACTACATCTCTATTCATTTGACTAATGCAAGCAGACATTGGGGGTTTTAGCATATTTCTTTCCCTAGATAAAAATGCGTGTTGCATGTGTGTTATTTCTTCTTGCATGTCTAAGATTTTTTTCAAAACTGTGAATTAATGTTCATAGAGCAGTAGTGTAGGATTTTGTCTTGTGATTTTGATTAAAAATTCATAATCAGTTGCAAATATATAAGCTAATTTCTACATGGTATCAGAGCTGGACTCATATTAGAGCAAGAAATTCGAAGTTGTTTCTAAGAGGTTCGAATTTGAAGATTAGTGTAGCAGGATTTCTTTAGAGTTGAGAAGATGGCCTTCAATGGACTAAGGATAGAGAATTCCTTTGAAGGAACCTTTAATTTTGTTGCATGGAAGAATCGCATGGAGGCATTATTGGATGAAAACGGGTTGCTATAATACATCAAGTATGATGTTACAAAACCACAAGCATGTGAAGCCCAAAACCTTGTTTAGTGGAAGAAAGATGTAGCCAAGGCAAAGAGAATAATCTTGAAGGGAGTACATGATCATATTGTCTTGAATCTCCACGACAAAGAATCTTTGTTCGCAATGTGGAAAGTAAAGACAAAATTGTTCGAGAATAGTAGTGACCACAAGAAGCTGGCACTTAAGGATAAACTTTGAAGTATCAAGATGTAGAAGAATGACACAATTTCGCAGTATCTGAGCAAGTTTAAACAATGTCGTGATGAACTTGGGGGGGTTCATGTTAATGTCCTATAAAATACTTGGTAATCCTAGCCCCTTTGGGCCTTCCCAAGAGCTAGCATAGCTATCAAGATTCGGTGAATGGGAGGGAGAAACTACCGAGTTGGGAGTGCTTATGCTTTGATTTGGTATAGGATGAAATAAGGCGGAATACCAAAGATGGGACTTTATCCAAGGGAGAGGATGAAGAAAAAATTACTTTGGCTAGAAAGGAAAAGAAGGGAAAAGGGAAGAAATCCCAATCCAAACCAGAATTCAGTCAAGGGAGCAAGAAGAAAGATTTGTCAAAAATTAAATGCTTCCATTGTCATGAATTTGAGCACTATGCCAAAAATTCTCCACACAAGAATACAAACAAGAAGACCTCAGGAGGAGTAGTAGGTGAAGCCTTGGCTTCATATTTTGAGCTTGAATTTACCCTCATTTCATGCATGGCCAACACAATGATGGGGAGCGTGTGGTACCTGGACTCAGGTGCATTGCTCCACATGACGTGCAATAGAGATTTTTTCAGTGACCTGGAAAAAAAAAATTGTAGATGCACATCAATATGGGGGACAACGGAAGGTATAGCGGGACCAGGATTAGTATAGTCACCTTTCAGAGGGAGTCGGGCTCCCCCCTTAGGCTCAAGGATGTCATGTTTGTTTCGAGCCTAAAGAAAAATATTGTCTTTGTTGTAGTTTTGGAAGACCGTGGTTATGATGTGATCTTCAACAAAGGAAATGCATTCTTGATACACATAGCCACGGGACAAGTGAAGCAGATCAATGTTCTTGTGAAGAACCTGTACAAGCTAGATGTGGAGGATTGTGTTGCATTGAGAAAAAAGGCAAAGAAGATGTAGAGCCGCGGCGTCGGTGAAATTTGGCATAGGAGACTTGGCCATTTGCATCATGGCACTTTGAAGATCATGCAGTAGATAACCACATGCCTCCCCAAAGGAGAACTTGAGTAGTAGGATGTATGTAAAGGATGTACCTAGGGGAAGTACAAAAAATCCACATTCCATGATTCGAAAAATAAAGCACATGCAGTCCTTAAAAGGATCCACTCTGATGTCTGTGGACCTTTCTTGATAACCTCCACTACTAGGCAAAAATATTTTGTAATTTTTATTGATGAATTCTCATGGAAGTGTTGGATCTTCTTCATGCGGAAGAAGGATGAGACATTCTCCAAGTTCGTAGAATTCAAGGCACTAGTTGAGAAAGAAACAGGAAAGAAGGTGAAGGCTCTCATGAGCGATAATGGAGGTGAGTACGTGTCGAATGAATTTAAAAATTTATGTGCAAAAGAAGGCATTCAACAAGAGTTGACAGCACCCCACAACCCACAACAGAATGGGGTGGCTGAGAGAAAGAACTATAGCATTGTGGGAGCAACGAGGGTGATGTTGCATGGTCAAGGCCTACCTCTGCATTTGTGGGTCGAGGCATGCAACACAACAGTCTATTTGTAGAACCGAAGTCCTAATCAAAGTCTAGGGATGATTACACCGGAGGAGGCTTTCTTGGGGAGAAAGCCATGTGTCACACACTTCAAGATCTTTAGAGCTTTTGTTTACTACCATGTCTCCAAGGAATCAAGGAAGAAGTTAGAGTTGAAAATAGAATCATGGGTATTTGTGGGTTACACAAAAATTCCCCACAACTACCATGTGTACTTGCCATCCCTCATAATGACAGTTGTGCAAAGGGATGCAAAATTTGATGAAGATAAAGCCATGTAATGCTCTCTTGAGAGGGAGGTTCAAATCTCACCAAAAGAGGATATTTTAGCTCCAAAGGAGGAACCACAAGAAGTTGTGGAGCAACCACAAGTTGAGGAGCAAAGAGTGGAGATGGCCACTCAAGCAGAACCATCTAGAGAAGGCAGGAAAAGGACTAGGGAAGATGAGAGACTTGTGCAGAATGCGAGGGAGAATGTGGGTGCTCCTTCAAATCAGCGCAAGAAGAGAAGGTCACCAGATCGGTACACTGGCTACATGGCTCTAATGACTGAGCTTGTAGAGACTGAGCCATCCTCTTTTGAGGAATCAATAGAGAAACCTGTATGGGCTAATGCAATGGTGGAGGAATACAAATCCATTGTAAAGAACAGTGTTTGGGAAGTGGTCCCAAGATTAGCAGACAAATCAATTGTGGGTTCAAGATGGACCTTTAAGGTAAAGCATGCAACAGATGAAAGCATAGAAAAGTAGAAGGCCATATTTGTGGCCAAGGGGTACTCTCAAGTTGAGGGGATTAGCTATGATCATACCTTTTCTCCTATAGCAAGGTACTCATCCATTAGATCAATTCTTGCTCTAGCTGCACAGATGGGGTGGAAGATACACCAAATGGATGTGAAACCAACATTCCTCAATGGAGTTATTGAGGAGGAGGTGTACATCAAGCAACCAGAAGGCTTCAAGACTTTTGATTGGCAGTCTCATGTGTGTAGACTTAAGTGATCATTGTACAGTCTCAAGCAAGAACCCCATGCTTGGTATGCCAGGATCAATAGCTATCTCACCAGTTTGGGCTTCACCAAAAGTGAAGTGGATGCAAACCTCTATCATATCTTGGTAGAAGGTAATTTTTTTTTTATTGTATTATATGTTGATGACTTGATTTTAACTAGTGATGAGCAGCTGATCAGATCTTGCAAGGAGGACCTTGCAAGAGAGTTTGAAATGAAGGACATGGGTCTCATGCATTACTTCCTCGGATTGGAAATATAGCAAGGTGATGGGGAACTATTTGTCTCTCAGGGAAAGTATTCCAACAAGATACTTCATAGGTTCTACATGGACATTTCCAAACCCTTGGAGACACCTCTAGAAACCAAATGGAGGAAAGAGGATGCCACTTCATGTGAGGAAGTGGGTGCTAATGCTTACTAACAGTCGGTGGGTTCACTAATGTATCTTGTGAACACACGACCAGATATGTGCTATGCAGTCAACCAACTGAGCCAAGCTATGGTTAGGATAACCAAATTATTTTAGAGGGAGGCTAAGCATGTTCTACGGTACCTCAGAGGCACTACCCAGTTTGGACTATGGTACATACAGAAATAGGGAGTGAAGCTTAGTGGCTTCACAAATGTAGATTGGGCAGGGAGTTCATTAGATCGAAATAGTACATTAGGTGGAATTTTCAATGTTGGGTATGCAGTGGTTCTTGGTATAATAGGAAGCAAATATCTATGGCACTCAACTCAGAAGAAGCATAATAAATGGTTGCCAGTCAAGCATCATGAGAAACGATCTAGATGATAAATATACTTGTTGGATTGTTTTGTCAGATGATCTACTGTGATAATCAGAGTTGCATCAAGATCTCTGAAAATCTTGTTTTTCATGATCGATCCAAGCATATAGATATCTGGTATCACCATTTATGGGACTGTGTGCAAAGGCAGATAATGTTCCTACAATACATTCCAACATAGGAACAAGATGTTGATATTTTGACAAAGGCATTGTCAAGAGGGAAGTTCGAGTTCCACAGGTGCGGGATATGGGTGGTTGATATATTACACAGTGATCTTCTGGAAATATATAACAATATGAGTCATTGTGGAAGTCTCTAATCGCTTAATCTCTTTCTTGTTGAGAGGGAGTGTTGAAAAATGCAGCAATGAATTCTCAATTTGATTTTACCTTGGATTAAATTGAGAAAATTTGAATCTCCACATCAGCAGACAACTTGGATGATGTTAACTTGTGTGGCATGGCTCGTGTCACCCAATTTACTTAGTAAATTCGAGTTGGAGGATTTAGAGTTCAGTTTTGCATGTGTGATTGCTAATTTGTAGCAATCAAGGTCAATTATCTCAGGTTGTTTTCAGTTAAACTAGTTCCAACTTTTGAAGAAACTAGTGGAAGGTCAGTTAACCAGTGGGACTTCAGTCAAACTTAGTAATAATCCAGTTAACTGATCAATCAACCCAAAATAACTAGTGCATGTCGAGAATTCAAGTTACCCAGTTGAGGTGGAGATTCCAAGGCAGTGTAACATCAGTTGTAGACTAGTCTTGAGTATACAAGTGTTTCATGCAGTCATATGATCAGCCTAAGGAATTGCACAATTCAATTAGAGGAATTTTCTGAGTAATAGGGGCTGATTCCTCAAGGAACAACACAAAGAAATAGGAGCTCAAGCTGAGGCAAAATTTGACTAAGTCTAGGTCAGAGGTCTTCAATGAGCAAAGAGATAGGTTTTGCACTTACAGGGTGAGCTCAGTTGAGCAAAGCAATTGTAATACATCTCTATTCATTTGATTAATGCAAGCAGGCATTGGGTTTTTAGCAGATTGCTTTCCCCAAATAAAAATTTCTTGTTGCATGTGTGTTATTTCTTTTTGCATGTCTAAGATTTTTGTTCTAAATTGTGAATTAATGTCCGCAAAGAAGTAGTGTAGGTTTGTGTGTTGTGATTTTGATTAAAACTTCATGAGTAGTTGCAAATTTACAACCTAATTTCTACAAAGGTGTTGCATGAACTCTTGTAAGTCCTGAATGACCTCATCCTTCTCAATGAACTATTGTGACAAGGCATCATAGTCTTGTTTCAAAGTTTGATATTGATCCAACAATATATTGTTCTTTGCTTGAAGAGGGCCTACTTCTTCACGAAGTAGTTCCATTGAGGAAAACCTCCATATTTCGTTTATTATTTTGCTCCCCCAATCTGTGAATTTGCTTCTTCAAAATTGCATTTTCTGAGACAAACGACTTCCTCCTTCAAATCATTAAGTGATCTGGATTTAAACAGGAACGCAACAAATTACAGATATAACCATGAATACACAGATGTAGCAGAAATAACACTTCATTTCATTAATATCAAATACTGAAATATGCTTACAAACATAATAGAAATAAGACTAGCTCGGGCGATGGTAGCTTATCTCTTAGAAGAGATGTGGTGGCTACATGCCTCTGAACTGAGTTATAATGAGGCTCAAGGGCCTTTTTATTATTGAACAATAAGAGAAAACCCTAAACAACCAAAACCCTAACCCGAGGAGATGTAACACCAAGAGTTTATGGGCCTCGTTGGGGTTAGATGGGCAAAAAACTTCCCGAGGTCGTAACTTGGTCATATTATCTCCGTTTGATGCGTATGATACCTCATTGCAAAGAGCTCTCTGAGGACTACAGATGTTGATGCGATTTCTTTAAAATTGTTGAAGGAATTTTGCTAAAAAAAACGTCATTTAGGGCCTCAAAATGGCTCCAGAAGTTCACGACCCGAAAAACTACGAAAAATAGTAAATTGTGCTACAATTAAGGAAAAATAAATAAATAATAGATAAATAAATAAATAAATAATGGTAAGGGTCCAAGTGGAATAGGTGGGTGGCCACCAATATCCACCTAGATCATTAAGGGGATCAATGTTTTCCTAAAATTGAGTCTGCAATATTCTCGATATACTTGCCCATGGTTGACTCCAGGTTGTCAACCTTCCTGATTTTCCTAGTGAGAGTGTGTTGGAAGAGATTATTAAGTGTGCCATTTTCTTTTTGCAAGACAACAACGATGGACTACAAATGAAGAACCTTTTACAAAGTTGATCAGTGGTCTTTCTCACAAAGTTCTTACAATATTTTACCCATTCGTCTTATTGTATATAAAATAAACCTTTGTCATTTTGTGAAAATAGAACCATGATATGTGAGAACTGCATGCCAAAAGTTGTGATCAATAAGTAAACCTTTGAATAATGCAAGTATTACACATTTTAACAATATTCACACCGGGCCACTTTTGTATAGAATCAAATAAATTTTCATTCTAATTTATGCTTACTACATAAGGATGACAACAAAAATGCAATCCTTTGATTAAGAACAAACTTTAAATACCTTGTCGCTTCCTTCAAATAAACCTAAAAACAAAAAGAGGAAAAATAATTTCAGAATTTTGGAAAAAGAACTCAAAACCAATCTATTACATTGTGAGCATTAAAACATTATAGGGGTTCATTGACCCAATCATTACCAAAATGGGTTGTATGCCTTTTCACCCTGTATTAAAATGTTTGTCATCTCGAGCACCACTCAATGACATCTTTGAACAACTTATTTGTTGGTTTGTGGGTCAAGGACCTTTTTTTGATCTCCATCGATTTGTCAAATGGGGTCAATGGTCCACACCTCATCATGGGTTCCTATGTAACCTTACCCAACTACCAAACAAGATCTTGTCGTGGTGACACCATTCGACAAGATCTGATAGCTAGCTAAGGTTTATGGAGTCATTGTTCAAGGAGCATGAAGATCTTTGGCACACTTGAGCACATGGTAATGATGTCTTGCTAACCACTCAATGCACTGAATAGGCTCGACATACATGATTCTTTGAACCCTCATCATGGTTAATGGAAACCCTGTTTATTTTGGAAAGGAAAAGGAAAAAAATATGTGACTCCCTAAGAAAGATTCAGTAAGGCAAGAATCGTGTGCTCCGATACCATGTAAGAGTCTCAATACTTATGGTATTAATTACAATTTCAAAAGTACATAGAAGATCTATGTTATATAATAATGGAGGAGTCTCAATTACTTATGGTATTAATCACACTTATAAAAATATATAGAAGTTCTCTATTATATAACAATGGAAGAGAAATCACACTTATAAAAATATATAGAAGTTCTCTATTATATAACAATGGAAGAGATTCACGATAACTATAACAACTAGACAAATACAAATACATATATGAACTTACAAGTCACTATAGTTAGCTTATTGGGAAAATAATACTAACTCTAATACCTTCAAATACTTATTTTTTTCTTGAAAAACATTAACAACTTCGAAAATTTTATATATATATATATATATATAGATATATGATTTTTACTATAAATATTAATTAAAAAAATCTGTTCAAAATTTAATTAATGAATTTCAAAATAATAAATAATTAAAATAATATTTTAAATTATTTTACGGAGATGGAGGAATTGCCAGAACTGGTCGGAAAAATTCAGCAAATCTTGTAAAAGCAGTGTTTAAATCGTGTTTTTGAAGGTGGAAATAAATTCAGCGCCATCAAAAACCTATAAAACACTTAAAATCTTGAAATTTAACAACTGTAACCTGAATTTACAAAAATCCATACCAAAATTTATCAAAATATTACCAAAATTTTCTTGATTTTCAAGACAAAAAACAATCGATTTAAATTACCCTAATTTTCATTTCATGCCCTAACACCATTACCAAAAGGATTAACCTGTCATTATTAGGATAAATATATTTCTCTCAAATCAATCAACTGCTCATTTTCGGTTCCATTGATTAAAGCCTTTCCAGTTTTGGTGTCCCCCACATAAATGCAAATCTAGTGACGATGACGATAGTATGAGAAATTTTGTTTAGCCTACGTGTCAAATAAGGATACGGTTGGGGATTATTGTCCTGAATTTCAGTTTTTACAGATTATTTCTAAAGATCGGAATCCCAGGTTATCCCCGCAGTAAGGATTTTTAAAGCATTCAGTGCCTGCTACTGTGATGCGGCCTCGTGATTATGTGCATGTTTTCGAAAAGTAATTTTGGAATTTCAAATTAATTATCAACTCTTTTAATTGTATTAAAAAACATAATCTTTTTCATAATACAAAAATCAATCAAACAAACAAAAACTAAAATTACCAATATTTATTTTTAAAATTACTCATCCATAAAAGCAATACAAAACTCTTAACTATAAAAAATTAAAATTACACTATTTATTTTTAAAATTATTTATCCATATAATCAATAAATTAAAAGCAATACAAAATTCTTAATCATAAAGCCAATGATAAATACATTTTCTTAAGATTGCAATAATTTTTACAATTTCTTGTAAATCAAGGAAGGGGACAAAATGGGGTACTGCAACCAATTAGGAGAGAATATTTAACTCAAACTTTACTGGTAGATCAAATATTAAGATTTATAGTAAATCAAGGAAGGGGACAGAATTGGGTATTGCAACCAATTAGGAGAGAATGTTTAACTCAAACTTTACTGGTAGATCAAATATTAAGATTTATAGCAATTTAATTATTAGACTTTTTTTTCATGCTAAAATTAATTTGGCCATTAATTTTAGCAAGATCCTGAATTTAATTATTTTAAATATATAAATGCATTTAGCATTTTGAAAAATCCTTAAAATAATTATTTTTTGCAGATTACACAACATAAAATAACAATTCCAAAAAATACCTATCAATTATGAACAATAAAATTTGCAACAATATTTTTAAGTAAATAGATGTCAAATTTTTTCCATGTAAAAAGAGTCATTGTATGGAGCGTCAAATTCCAGTTCTGCTCCATAAATAGTATAATGACATTAATACGGATATCCAATTAAAAAAAACAATAATTGCCAACATTTATGTTTAAAATTACTCATCAATACAATCAATAAAATAAAAACAATACAAAATTCTTAAATATAGACTCTAAAAATGTCTTTTCAAACTCATCAACGCCATTCTCCTAAGATTGCCATAAATTTTCATCTCTCTAGAATCTAGTGGATCAAAGAGGGGAAAAAAAAGGTATTGCAACCAACTAGACCATAAAAGGTTTAATACAAACTTTATTTGTAAATCAGCTATTAAAAAAAAATAAGTATTGCAACTAACTAAACCATAAAATGTTTAATACAAACTTTATTTGTAAATCAGCTATTAAGATTTATAACAATTTAATTATTATAATTTTTTTTTTCTTTTTTTTTTTTTATATTAAAATCAATTTTGCTCTTTAATTTTAACACAATCATAAATTTTAATTCTTTAAAGTATATTTTTAATGTATAAATACATTCCACCTTTTGAATTTTTTTAAAACAATTGATTTCTGCATATTACATAACATAAAATAACACTTCTAAAAACTACCCACCACTGATGAACAATAAAATTTAAAACAATAACGCATGAGTGGTTGTCAAATTTTATGCAGCTTCAAATTCCAGTTATACTCCATAAACAGTATAACGACATTAATACATAAACAGTCTGATGACATTAATAAAGATATTCACATCAGCAACGAAATAATGACATTAATGCAGATATTCACTTCACCAACGAAAGTAAAAAGTGAGGTCATTTCGGATCTTCTTGCATGTGCAGGAAAATCGCAGGTTGATAATTGTTCAAATCTCTAATAAATCGTCTTAACCATATACACAAGTACGAGTATTTAATTATGATAGGTTTAAATTTATTTTTCTGGATTATCTTGTCCCGCAAGGCAGTGTGATAAATGATCATGATACCGTTTGGCACACATGCTCATCATACTGTTCTTTATTTTCATCTTATTTTTATTGAAGGGCCATTATCGATTTAAATTTTGATTTTAAATAATATATATGGTTTATAAGTAATTTTTTTTAATATGATAATGATAATGTGTAGCAATTTTTACCATGGTACTCAATATTGTGTCTAAATGCAGTGATTATGATAACGTAAAATAATTAGAATTATGATTGTTTATGGAGGATTTTACTTGGATAATTATTTTTGGTTGAATTTGGTTTTGTTTTATTTTCTTGAACCATTAACCATTCATAAACCCTCTTTCCCTCTCTATCCTTCTATCAGTGCTAATTCCGCAAAAAATATTACCGTCAGGAAAAAGCAAAGAGGCGGCATTCGTCACTTCAGAGGTAGAATAACTGTTTCTGATCTTGGTGTCACAAACCTGTCCCTTGTAGATGTACCAATCCTGGACTCAACAGATTCTCAGTCTCTTAGAGCATGTATGGCTGGCTTCAAAATAACATTCTTAATATCATTGAATATCAGGGGATTGGGTGCCCTCCCAAAATTTTTGGCGCTAAAAGAGATCTTTTTTCCACCTCGTCCTCAAATTATCTTCATTCAGGAAACAATGCATTCAAGCATTGTTTCCTTGGCTTTCTTTAGAAGAATGTTTCCGTCCTGGCATATGGTTGCCACTAAAGCAGACGGTATGTTTGGCGGTCTGGCAGTACTGTGGGATCCAGCATGGATAAAAGCAAAAGCTTTTAAATGTTGCGCTGGGATTCTTATCTCGGCTTCAATCAGAGGCCGGCCTTTGATCCTCAACATCTTGAATGTTTATGCTCCCTACAGGAACAGATCCTCTTTTTGGGATAATTTGTTTGCCTCGGAAATCCTAGATATTGAGTCGTTATTGATAGCAGGTGATCTAAACGTGACTTTAAAATCTGATGAGTGTTGGGGTAATTGCAGGAAGAAAGACCCATTGGCTGACAGACTCCGACAGGAATTTCTGAATAGGAATCTTGTTGATATCATTCCTGAAAAAATGATTCCAACTTGGGATAACAACAGGTCGGGTCATGCCTTCATTGCAAAAAGAATTGATCGTTTTATTATAAATGCCAGCATCATTGCAAAATGGGGGATGCCTGTTGCAAGTACTGGGAATGATTTTACCTCGGACCACAGACCTATCTTTCTTGAATGGAAGGAAAAGGACTACAGGTTGGGTTACTCCTTTAAATTTAACAGAATCTTTTTAGAAGACAAATCCTTTAATGATGTCATAACAAAAAAGTGGAAGGATCTTCAAGAATCTGAAATGGCTCTCTTTTCTACCTTTCGGGAAAAGATTAAATCTCTAAGGGATGTTGCAAAGGATTGGCAAATTAAAAGGAGGAAGAAGGATAAACAGGCGCTGATTGAAATTAAAAAGGAGATAGGTATCTTTGCAAACTCAGCAAATTTTGATTGCTTGTCTTTTGAGCAAAAGAATCTCATCAGAATTTTGGAAAAAAAGAAACAAGCGCTGCTGCAAAAGGAAGAAGCATCCTGGAGGCTTAAAAGCAGAGCGACCTGGCTCGGGGAGGGTGATCATAATTCAAAGTTTTTTCATAATTTCGCAAATGCAAGAAGGAGGAAAAACTCTATCTCGAAGATTAAAGACGGTAATGGGGGTTTCTATTTCTCTCAGCATGACATATCTGCTGAAGCCACAAGGTTCTTTCAGAATCAATATAAGAGGCAACGGGGTGAAATAAATGACATCTTATGGGCTGTGGATTTAGTGCCTGTTATGTTCGACGAGGATGCTAATGCTGAGTTTTTTAAGCCTATTACGGAAGAGGAACTCCAAGTTGTTATCAAGACCTTCAAAAAGGACAAAAGTCCTGGGCCAGATGGCTGGGCTATTGAGTTCTTTTCTCATTTCTATGATATGTTCAAGGTGGACATGCTGCGGATGGTGGAGGTTTCCCGCATATTTGGGAACATAAACAGTGCTTTAACTGCCACATTCTTAGCTCTTATTCCGAAAAAGGACCAATCAGATTCATTTAAGGACTACAGGCCTATTGCCTTATGCAATATTCTATTTAAAATCATCTCCAAAATTATAGCGGAAAGGATGAAACCTGTTCTAAACTCTTTTATCACAAGGGACCAGCATGCATTTTTAAAAGATAGGAACATACTGGACGCGATTGCTATGACTCAATAATGCTTATTTTCAATATTATCAAATAATATTGATGCGGCCATTCTAAAGATAGATTTGAAAAAAGCGTGTGATTGTGTGGATTGGGGATTCCTTAGAATCCTGCTGGCCAAAATCGGGTTGAGGTCTCAGGGTATTAACTGGATAATGGCGTGTGTCGAAAACGTTAAATATTCAGTTATTATAAATGGTATCCCATCATCCTTTTTCCAAGCGGAGAGGGGACTTCGCCAGGGTTGCCCTCTCTCCCTTCTTCTCTTTATTCTAGTGATGAACTCTCTTAGCACTCAGATCAATAATGTTGTGACAGGCCGATAAAGATATGCAAGGATATATTCCTATCTCATAATCTTTTTGTTGATGATATTCTTATTTTCGCAATGCTATGCAAGTCAACATGGCACTGCCTAAACGAGATCTTTCAAAAGTTCCAGTCTGCATCTGGCATGGTCATAAACAGGGACAAATCTATGTTGTATCACAATGAGTCCAATCTGGAGATAGTTCAATGGATTGCAGCGCTGTTCGGCATCAACCAGGCAATGATTAAGGAGGGCTTTAAATATTTGGGTTTCATCCTGAAAGCAAAAGGAAATCGCAAACAGGACTGGCAATGGCTGATAGATCGCTTCTATAAAAAAATATCAAGCTGGGAGATGAGATTCCTATCTCTGGCGGGCAGATTCATCCTGGTTCAGGCAGTTCTATCTCAACTGGCGGTTTATTGGGCCCACCTATATCTTCTTCCTGCTTCTGTTATAAGAAAAATGGTTTCTTTAGCTGCCAATTTCTTATGGGGCGGAAGATCTTATCAGTCCAAGTTCCATTTAGTAAAGATGGATTCTATCACAAGATCGAAGAAGGCAGGCAGATGGGGTCTTATGCACATGAGAACTTTTGGCAAAGCCCTTCTTTGCAAATCTCTTCATAGAGGCATCTATGGTGAGGGTAAGTGGAGCAAAGTCATCAATCAAAAATATCTAAAACGCAGGAGCATGGTTTTCTGGTACAGAAGAAAATCTCTGGGCAATAAAAGAGGATCAACCATCTGGCAAAGTTTCAGGAAGATTCAGGTCTTCTTCATGGGAAACTTAAGGTGGAGATTTTTTTCAGGCTCAAGCATCTATATCAGTATTGACTCAAAAGTGAATGGTTTGGAATCATTTCTCCCTCCCGGATTGATCTCCTTTTTCCACTCAAAGGGCATTTTTACGTGGAACAAGTTGATAAAATCTTGGTCCTCATCTTCTCCAGTATGGATGGACGGGGACGACTTACCATTGCCTCTTTCTTTGCGTCCCATTTGGTTGTCGGCTGTTCAAAATCTTACAGGCAAAGGAATCAAGCGATCGGGCTCAATGGATGTGTTGGCGTGGTCTCTGCAGAATTCTTCTCAGCCTATTCGTGTCAAGGACTTATATGCAGCAATGTCATCAGGCCTTCCGTCGCTCTCCGTTTCGATCTTTCCTCCCAGATTTTGGAAAGCGACTTGTCCGCTCAAAATGATATTATTTTCATGGTTGGTCTTTTCAAACAGGAATCTCACATGGGAGGTCCTCCAAAGGAAGGGATGGCAGGGTCCGGGCAGATGTCCAATGTGTCAGTTTGCGGCTGAAACAAATGCTCACATGTTCTTTCAATGTGCTTCAACTACTCAAATCTGGTATGAACTGTCTTTGTCTTATGGTTTTTCTCATATGTACAGGAAGGCTTCAAATGGTGGAGCGAACAACGTCCATCATGGCAATCTTTATTTATCCTTACATGCTGGTTTTTGTGGAAATGGAGGAATGCTCATATCTTTCAAGATTCTAGGGTTCCCCTTGCCTCTATCCTGTTTCACATATCGGCATATCTTGACCCTGCCGGATAAATCTCCGGCCATGGTTTCTTTTGATCTGTTTATATGGCCATCATCGATTTTCTCGGTTTTTTGTGGATGATTTCACTTTTGAAACTATCTCTATGCTTTTTGGATGGTGTTATATAATGCTTCTAAAGATGGAATATCTGTAAGCTATCCGGACAGTCATATTTTTTGTGGAAGTATCTGTATAATCTGCTGTTTCGACCTTTTCTGAATTTATTCCAGGACGAGACGGTCTTGTATGTATTCAGAACTTTATATTCTCTTAATATAATCCATGATGATTTTCTCTCTTAAAAAAAATACATTGTTTGAATAATTTTTTTAATGGTGGAAATAGATTCAGTATTATCAAAAAAAGCTTTAGATACCCAAAATTCTGAAGTTTTATAGCTAAAACTAGGATTTCAAAAAATCTCCACTAACTACAATTTTCCTTATTTTGTGAGCGAAAACATCACCTCCTTAAACTAAGTAATTAAAATCTGACTGCTAAATCGAAACATCCTTTACAGTGTTTTCTATTGAAACCACAATCAATTTTGTTTTGCTAAAACCCTATTAATTTTTTTCAAAATATACAACTACTGACATATTTAAATCATTTTTTGATAATAAAAATAAATTCAACAAAATCTCCATTATTTTCCCCCAAAATTGTACTACTCGCAATTTTACAGAATCGTCAAATCCACAATAATCATTGAAATTAAGTTGCAAACAATGCAAATCGCCATTGCCATTTCAAATTTCAATAACCATCGAAATTGCGTTGTCGACCGTGCAAATCCGCGTTACCATTTCAATGATTGAGTGCCACTTCTCTATCGTGGAAATCTATTGGATCAATTAATGGATCAAACACCGGAAGTGAATGCACGTAACCTCTACGGTCATATTTTGAAGTGACTGCACCTACTTGGAAGTTGGGATGTATAAACAGAATCGTCTGGGATTCCTCGCCACCGCCGATGCCTTTGTGTTCTCAAGGGCTAACAAGCTTGCTATCAAGCTTGTTATCGGACATTAAATGCATTAAATGCTCGTTTAGCTGCAAGCTCGATAGCCATATAGTTTTCGGTAGAGACGGAGTGTTCAGAAAACATCAGACGTCTGTTTTATATGGCTATTAAGCTTGCAGCTAAACAAGCATTTAATGCCCGACAGCAAGTTTGTTAGCCCTTTCCTTCATCTTCACTGCATGTACTTCCGTTGGCACCCAATAATCTCTCCCAGCATTATGCTACAATTAAGTGTTAATACTCTGTTCTATTGCTGCAGTTAAGTGTTAGCATAGCCTTTTATTTAAATAGTTAATCCTTTTAAATGCTCGTATTGTACACAGATATTCACAGAGCTTGCGCGCAATCATAATGTATTAACCCGCGCAATAATAAAAATTGCTAATGCCGATATCATATTTTTGAATTGACTGCACCCACT
>CM062809.1:885690150-885735150 GCA_031772625.1 Pinus tabuliformis | reverse complement strand
TAAAAGTGACATTCTCCTTTATCTTTCATTTTCATCCTTTTACTTAAATTTTTAACATTACCATGAAATGACTCACGATGTTTGAGAGTGGTTCTGACCTCATTAGATTTCATATGGAGAAAGTAGAATTTTAGATCTCACTTAAAATCCAACAAACTTATTAATTTTTCAGGATTTCAGGATTGGGGAGATTGCAATGTTTCCATTGGATTTTGTCATGTACTAGGGTATGGAACTTGTATTTAATCAAGATAACCAAGCCCTCTATGTGCCTTGATTACAGTGACATTGGTTGTCAAACTCCTCTATCATGACCCTACTAAAAATGTACTTGTCACTCAAACGAAATATTGACTTGACATGCTACGTTTTTTCTATCTTATGTTAATGCTTAAAGGGTGATATTAAAGACAAAGATCCCAAGATAGGAAATGATTTTGATGATATGTAGGTATTCGTTGTAGCATGATTTATTTGGATGTTATAGGCCATCCAGAGCCTATTTGTTGATGTATTTTTGGTTAAGAGATGGGTTGCACTAGATGTTATTTTGGTTATGTGCACACTTACATGCTATATAAATGAGAAATTGTAATTGTGGACCCGTGGTTGATGAAGATTATAACTACTAGATGAATGATGTTATATGGTTTAATCCATATTTTTATGTTTTTTTAATCATAAATTCATCATTCTACAAGCTTTTTTTGACATATATGTATCAAAAAATATAAAAATATATATTATATAAAATTCACTCCCAAAATTTCTCCCAACCTGGGAGCTTTTGAAAATGTCACTCCTCGCTCATGCTTCCACTCCCACTTCCCGCTTCTACTCTCGCTTCTTGCTTCTTCTCCCGCTCCCAAACAACCTTTCTCTAGAATAAGCATGCATCACATTACTAATACCTCTATGATCTATGTCTAATGTGTGTGTTAATATTTTTTACCTGTTTCTATGCTAGTGATCCTCCCAATGATGGGGCAGTAGAGAAGACAACAAATATGGTACCTTCACCCTTTCCTTACATTAGTGACGAATAGGTTGAATGAAAGTGAAGGAGACAATGATACATACTATTGCTTGGTGGAGGGCACATGCATGCCATAGGAGATAGTAAAATAGACTATTGTTTGGAAGAGAGTGCATGCATGCTAAGGGCACGCATGTCACACCTTCAATTAATTCTAGTTTAGATGTTGTTTCAAATTTAGCAATTTCAGTTTTGGATAGATTTTTTCTATTATAAGAGCTTTTCTTTTGTTATTTTTAGCATGCGTCATATATTCTTACTAAGAGGGTACATATCCTTGGTAAATTAGAATACTTATGCATGATAAATTCCCATATTAGGTAGAGGACACAGATCTCAAGGAAGGGATGCATTATTGCATGCTCCAATTCATCTTTTGATGGAGACACACTTACTTGGCACTCTTACCATGCAACTATGGTGCACTAGGTGATCATGTTAGGGCTATGATTTGACAAAGTCCAACTAGATAGGATTTTGCATGTGTCCATATTCATTGTACTTTATCTCCTCTTCCTATTCTATAAGCAAGATGAAAGGTGCATCATTGTGTTGGTTATCGAGGTTTTATTTTGAACTATTGTAGTGTATCTTTTTCAGTATTCAATAGAAGATAGATGTAATTGAGAGTTCAAATCTATGTATTTTCCATTCAAATTTTCCACAATATGTATTTGTAAATAAACCAACTTATATCTGCCTCTTTTTTATTGAAACTTTCAAGTTTTCAGCTACCTTGTATTTAGGTTATTCTTTCTAGGTGCAGAATCTGCTTACCATTGTTAATGAAAATAAAGGGATATAAATATAAAGGGGCGTAAAAAATGTTAATGAAAAAATGAATACCTACAATATCTAGTGAAAGTAGGGGCTTTTTAAATTGGGAAGGTGTATTGGGTTAGTATTGTTAGGGGGTTAAATAAAGTGATTTTTAGAGGTATTTTCCAATATGTAATCAAATTAAGGGTATTATTTAGTATACCACGAACGCACGTGCTATGTTAGAGGTTCATTGAGTGAAGCCCCCATGAAGCAATTGCTCCTCTTTGTCCTTGAGAAAGGTTGTCGACAACTTCAGATCTTTGGTGATTCTAAAATCATCATTAACTGGTTCAATCAATAGTATAATTGTCACGTGCACACACTCAGGAATCTATTGGAAGAAGTTTTATCATTAAAATCCCAATTTGAATTTGTGGTCTGTCATCATATTTACAGGGAAAGAAATCAAATTTCTGACAGCTTATCCAAAGAAGTAGCGCAATAAGTATTTGGTTCTTGGATGATCTCTGAACAGAGAGGACAATATTTCTATCAATATTATCATCAACCTTTTAACGAGAATCAACCACAGGATTCAACTTCTACACAATCCATTACATGCATATTCTAGACATTTTTGTTTATTTTAATTATACAAATGTTACTATTATGTGGATAGTTTTATGTATCTTTTTGTATGTTTCCATATATGGACTGATACGGGTTCCATTATATCTAATTAGTGTGTGTTACAGTCATGATCACCCTTTTTGAGATATGTTCCTTTGAAGCATCTACAACATGTTGAAAATGCAACAAGATGATGGAGCTTAGTGAAAAGTAGTCGCCTTCACTAAGTGGGCCCGCAGGCTATTTTTGGCGTAGAGTCTATTTTTAGACATATGGATCATGGCCTATGAGTTGCATGATCTTGTTTATGGATGATTGGTCATGTTGGGAAAAATAGATGGACTTCTATTTTTGGTTCACAGCGGAGTGATCAGAGTCTATTTTTAGGTTGCCAGGCTAAAAATAGAAACAATCAAATATTATTAGCCCTTAGTAATATTTGGACTCTAAACATTATCTTATTCTCTTGGAGCACTTCAGTTCGAGCTACGGATGTGGCACATGCAGCTGACAAAAGGAATCACATGGTTTCTTATGTGTTAGTTGAGCTATTGCATGGAGGACTTCAGTTAGAACTCATGCATGTGAGTTCTATGGAGTTGGATGTGGAGTTGATGGAATTGTGTTCAGTTTGACTTGGTTGAACTAGTTGTATTTAGTCTAACTAAAGAATACAATAGTGATGAGTTGTGTGAATTGATTGTAATTAATTCACTAATTATTAACTCATAAAGAAACTAAAGAATACATCAATTAACTCAGTGCATGGACAGTTCAACAGAGACATGTGTTAGAGGTAAGTGAAAGGGTGAGTTATGACTATCAGTTGTGCATGAGATTTGCACATGCATGGATTTGAGTAATGCCAATGAGGACTGCGCAGTGTGGGCCAATAACAAGGCAATTGTAGCTTGTGCTCATGTGATTCTCTTGTAGGAATGTGCAGTGGAGGCAGGCAAAGCAGCGAAGGAGATTTGAACCTGTGACTTGTTCAGATCTGAGCTAGTTTTGTGTGTAACAGGTGGAGATAGTGCTAGATACTTGTGAGGAGTATCGTACTATGTATTGTTACATGTTCTCAATCATTATAATATACAGATAGTGTGGGGTTTTTAGTTGTATGCTTTCCCCGGGTTACATACTGTGTTAATGTGCACATGCAATTGATGTTTCATTGTTTTTAATGCTGCTAAATTGATGATCAACGTAGAGGAGGTTATGTATTATGCATGTATTCCGCAATAGTGTATAATCAGGATAATCTATGTGAATAAGTGTTTATTATTCAAAATTTCTACATGGTATCAGAGGTCTTTGATTTGTAGAAAAAGTCCTATAGGATATCAAAGCGAGGATTGATCATCAGATCTATTATTCAAAAAGTGATTACATTTTATTTCTTCAGGCAGAGTCTGTAATCGGGCCTGGTAGCCTCTGGATTCATCCTTCTTTTAGAAGGTGAGATATCCAGTGAATTCCCATACAGTCGATCTCTGTACAAGAAATACTTTGTTCTCACGAATTTTAGATCAGAAGCGGTTGAGTTTTGAGTTGGTGGAATGGCGCTCAAGGATAAACTCAGAAACATCAAAGCTGAGAATGGAGATGCCACAGATTGTCCGCAGAAGAAGAAAAATAAGCAAGCTGTTGGATCTGCAGCAGGAGAGGCCTTAGCCTCGCAGTTTGAGCTGGATTTTTCGCTGATCGCATGCTTGGTATCAAGTGTGATGGGATCAATATGGTTCTTAGACAGTGGTGCGTCTTCTCACATGACAGGAGATCGAGATTTGTTTTCTGATCGTGATGAGAAATATCTTGGAGTGCACATCGAGATGAGCGATGATGGTAGATACAATGCGACCGTATCGGTACTATTTCCTTTGAGAGGGAGTCTGGTAAACCCTTCAGATTGAAGGAAGTGATGCATGTTCCAGGATTGAAGAAGAATCTTATCTCTGTGGCGATGTTAAAAGACAAGGGATATGATGTTGTCTTCAGCGAGGGAAAGGCTTTCCTGCGCAGCAAGACAACCAGAGAAACCCGGAAGATAGGGGTTCGAGTCAGGAACCTTTATTAGTTACATGTAGATGCATGCAAGGCCTTGAGCAGCAAGGCAACTGATGGAGACTTGGTGGTTGAGAGGGAGCGTATATTACCCCTCAACATGCAGAGCCAGAAGAAGTCTCAGACAACCGTGGAGGAGCCACGATTGGTGCAGCAGCTTGAGGAGGTTGTGGAGCAGCCACAACAAGGGAAGCTGAGAGGAGATCGAGTAGAGACATCTACTCATGGGGGAAACTTCGAGCCATGTGGGCAGAGGGATCGCATGCAGCCATACCTCTAGGTAGGAGGTGGGGTGATATAGAGTGATCGTCCCAAGGAGGAGGGGCAAGATCCTTGAGGTACCCAACCTCTTGGATGAGACCTTGCTACGGGAGCCCTGATGTGGAGTAGCAGGAACTGACTGATTTGGTAGAGACAGATGCGGATGGAGCAGCAGAGAGAGTGACAGTGTAGGGAATCCCAAGACAACACATAGCTAGCAGGCTGCAGCAATGCGAGAGGCACAAGTGTTTTGCACAGTGCTAGGTGGCACAGAGAAGTGTGCAATGGTGCGAGATGCATGGAGATGTTGCAGTAGCGCAGATTTCAGAGAGGGAGCACTTGTCAGCAGCAGATAGAGCTTCGGCATCAGAGCATGTTCCTAGCCCATCAAAGTGGTCAGTTGGGAGTGTTTTTGTTCCAAGTGTTGTTGGAGCAAAGTGGACTGGGCAAATGTGTTGCATGCAGAACATTCCAGAGTTGCAGGATAGGGGTTGCAGATAATCCATATCTTGTTGAGAGGGAGTGTTGAAAATGCAACAAGATGATGGAGCTTAGTGAAAAGGAGTCGCCTTCACTAAGTGGGCCTGTAGGCTATTTTTGGTGCAAAGTCTATTTTTAGACATATGGATCATGGTCTATGAGTTACAGGATGCTGTTTATGGATGATTGGTCATGTTGGGAAAAATAGATGGACTTCTATTTTTGGTTCACAACGGAGTGATCAGAGTCTATTTTTAGACTGCCAGGCTAAAAATAGAAACAGTCAAATATTATTAGCCCTTAGTAATATTTGGACTCTAAACATTATCTTATTCTTTTGGAGCACTTCAGTTCGAGCTACGGATGTGGCACATGCAGCTGACAAAAGGAATCACGTGGTTTCTTATGTGTTAGTTGAGCTATTGCATGGAGGACTTCAGTTAGAACTCATGCATGTGAGTTCTATGGAGTTGGATGTGGAGTTGATGGAGTTGTGTTCAGTTTGACTTGGTTGAACTAGTTGTATTTAGTCTAACTAAAGAATACACTAGTGATGAGTTGTGTGAATTGATTATTAATTAATTCACTAGTTATTAACTCATAAAGAAACTAAAGAATACATCAGTTAACTCAGTGAATGGACAGTTCAACAGAGACAGGTGTTAGAGGTAAGTGAAAGGGTGAGTTGTGACTATCAGTTGTGCATGAGATTTGCACATGCATGGATTTGAGTAATGCCAATGAGGACTGTGCAGTGTGGGCCAATATCAAGGCAATTGTAGCTTGTGCTCATGCGATTCTCTTGCAAGATCGTGCAGTGGAGGCAGGCAAAGCAGCAGAGGAGATTTGAACCTGTGACTTGTTCAGATTTGAGCTAGTTTTGTGTGTAACAGGTGGAGATAGTGTTGGATACTTGTGAGGAGTATTGTACTATGTATTGTTACATGTTCTCAATCATTATAATATACAGATAGTGTGGGGTTTTTAGATGTATGCTTTCCCTGGGTTACATACTGTGTTAATGTGCACATGCAATTGATGTTTCATTGTTTTTAATGCTGCTAAATTGATGATCAACGTAGAGGAGGTTATGTATTATGCATGTATTCCGCAATAGTGTATAATTGGGATAATCTCTGTGAATAAGTGTTTATTATTCAAAATTTCTACATGGTATCAGAGGTCTTTGATTTGTAGAAAAAGTCCTACAGGAAATCAAAGCGAGGATTGATCATCAGATCTATTATTCAAAAAGTGATTACATTTTATTTCTTCATGCAGAGTCTGTAATCGGGCCAGGTAGCCTTTGGATTCATCCTTCTTTTGGAAGGTGAGATATCCAGTGAATGCCCATACAGTCGATCTCTGTACAAGAAATACTTTGTTCTCACGAATTTTAGATCAGAAGCGGTTGAGTTTTGAGCTGGTGGAATGGCGCTCAAGGATAAACTCAGAAACATCAAAGCTAAGAATGGAGATGCCACAGATTGTCCGCAGAAGAAGAAAAATAAGCAAGCTGTTGGATCTGCAGCGGGAGAGGCCTTAGCCTCGCAGTTTGAGCTGGATTTTTCGCTGATCGCATGATTGGTATCAAGTGTGATGGGATCGGTATGGTTCTTGGACAGTGGTGCGTCTTCTCACATGACAGGAGATCAAGATTTGTTTTCTGATCTGGATGAGAAATATCTTGGAGTGCACATCGAGATGAGCGATGATGGTAGATACAGTGCGACCGATATCAGTACCATTTCCTTTGAGATGGAGTCTGGTAAACCCTTCAGATTGAAGGAAGTGATGCATGTTCCAGGATTGAAGAAGAATCTTATCTCTATGGCGATGTTAAAAGACAAGGGATATGATGTTGTCTTTAGCGAGGGAAAGGCTTTCCTGCGTAGCAAGACAATTGGAGAAACCCGGAAGATAGGGGTTCGAGTCAAGAACCTTTATTAGTTGCATGTAGATGCATGCAAAGCCTTGAGTAGCAAGGCAACTGATGGAGACTTGGTGGTTGAGAGGGAGCGTATATTACCCCTCAACATGCAGAGCCAGAAGAAGTCTCAGACAACCGTGGAGGAGCCACGATTGGTGTAGCAGCTTGAGGAGGTTGTGGAGCAGCCACAACAAGGGAAGCTGAGAGGATATCGAGTAGAGATATCTACTCATGTAGAGACCTCCAGTAGGGGGAAACTTCAAGCCAGGTGGGCAGAGGGATCGCATGCAGCCATACCTCTAGGTAGGAGGTGGGGTGATATAAAGTGATCGTCCCAAGGAGGAGGGGCAAGATCCTTGAGGTACCCAACCTCTTGGATGAGACCTTGCTATGGGAGCCCTGATGTGGAGTAGCAGGAACTGACTAATTAGGTAGAGACAGATGCGGATGGAGCAGCAGAGAGAGCGACAGTGTAGGGAATCCCAGGACAGCACATAGCTAGCAGGCTGCAGCAATGCGAGAGGCACAAGTGTTTTGCACAGTGCTAGGTGGCACAGAGAAGTATGCAATGGTGCAAGATGCATGGTGATGTTGCAGTAGTGTATATTTCAGAGAGGGAGCACTTGTCAGCAGCAGGTAGAGCTTCAGCATCAGAGTATGTTCCTAGCCCATCAGAGTGGTCAGCTGGGAGTGTTTTTGTTCCAAGTGTTGTTGGAGCAAAGTGGACCGGGCAAATGTGTTGCATGCAAAACATTCCAGAGTTGCAGGATAGGGGCTGTAGATAATCCATATCTTGTTGAGAGGGAGTGTTGAAAATGCAACAAGATGATGGAGCTTAGTGAAAAGGAGTCGCCTTCACTAAGTGGGCCCGCAAGCTATTTTTGGCGCAGAGTCTATTTTTAGACATATGGATCATGGTCTATGAGTTGCAGGATGTTGTTTATGGATGATTGGTCATGTTGGGAAAAATAGATGGACTTCTATTTTTTGTTCACAGCGGAGTGATCAGAGTTTATTTTTAGACTTCTAGGCTAAAAATAGAAACAATCAAATATTATTAGCCTTTAGTAATATTTGGACTCTAAACATTATCTTATTCTCTTGGAGCACTTCAGTTCGAGCTATGGATGTGGCACATGCAGCTGACAAAAGGAATCACGTGGTTTCTTATGTGTTAGTTGAGCTATTGCATGGAGGACTTCAGTTAGAACTCATGCATGTGAGTTCTGTGGAGTTGGATGTGGAGTTGATGGAGTTGTGTTCAGTTTGACTTGGTTGAACTAGTTGTATTTAGTCTAACTAAATAATACACTAGTGATGAGTTGTGTGAATTGATTTTTGATTAATTCACTAATTATTAACTCATAAAGAAACTAAAGAATACATCAGTAACTCAGTGCATGGACAGTTCAACGAAGACAGGTGTTAGAGGTAAGTGAAAGGGTGAGTTGTGACTATTAGTTGTGCATGGATTTGAGTAATGCCAATGAGGACTGCGCAGTGTGGGCCAATATCAATGCAATTGTAGCTTATGCTCACGTGATTCTCTTGCAGGATTGTGCAGTGGAGGCAGGCAAAGCAGCGGAGGAGATTTGAACCTGTGACTTGTTCAAATCTGAGCTAGTTTTGTGTGTAACAGGTGGAGATAGTGCTAGATACTTGTGAGGAGTATTGTACTATGTATTGGTACATGTTCTCAATCATTATAATATACAGATAGTGTGGGGTTTTTAGTTGTATGCTTTCCCCGGGTTACATACTGTGTTAATGTGCGCATGCAATTGATGTTTCATTGTTTTTAATGCTGCTAAATTGATGATCAACATAGAGGAGGTTATGTATTATGCATGTCTTGCGCAATAGTGTATAATTGGGACAATCTCTGTGAATAAGTGTTTATTATTCAAAATTTCTACACAACATGTAATTTTCAATATTTTATATAATGAAAGTTAAAACATTTCAATGGTGTGCTACTCAATATGAGGGAGATGTATATTTAATTGGTGCTTCACAAACATGTAACATTTAAAAAATTATATAGTAATAATTTCTTTTGGGTACGGATGGAATCCATGGCTACCTCTCCAACTCAACATCCAGGCCTCTTCTTGAAAGATGTAGGGAATGGCAACTCAATCCAGGAGGATACAGTAGTTGATGGGAAACATACTATCATGTCGGCCCCTTCTCAGACTATTAAAGATGGAGAACGATATGCAAAACATCGAGTTATGAAAATCTTGGGCATTCGAGCGGATATTTTTTGCATAGATACTCACATTTTTTACTCCTTGGACACCATATTGAGCTTAAAGTATCTGGGGGCGAATCGATATCCCTCGAATGCATCCAATAACGATCCAAATCTATGCAAAATCGAACGAGGCTAGGATCTTGATGTCAACTAGGGCATCCACATTGTGCAGGAGGTAAAGCTCTTGGTCGGGAAGGTAGATCGACAGGCTTTAGATGCCTCCATTAAAGAACTCATGCAAGCGGGAACCATTATAATGATGGAGATCTAGTATTGGGCCACATTTTGGACAACGAAGGCTACCTTGGCAACCCTAATTTTCAATTGGCCCCCTATCTACGCTGGTTTCTTGCTAGATACCCACATGCATCAAGGATCCAAATCTTCTTGCATGGCAGAGAGCCTCCTCTCTCATTAAAAAACCCAGATCTATTGCTTCAGTCCATATCCAAATGAGAGACAAGTATAAGGGGGATCACATGGCATAGATCCAGATTCAGAGGAGTTGTATCATGTTTTTATCAAAACATTAATGGAAAATCGATCCTGCTAAGGGTTCGGGGAACGAATCTAGTGACCGATCTGAAGCAGAGTGCCCAAAATACCATAGGTATTTTTGATTCATTACAAAGTCTGATTTTTTCAAGAAAAGTGTTGCAAGATGTGGTCCATTTGAAAGATTATGGCATTTAAAGAAATTATACAACTATCCTGAATTTAACACTGTAAGGTGGTGCCCCAAGAGTGAGCATTCCACCTTGATCATCTTTGGTTGGAAAGGGTCTGACGTTGTTCAATGATGCATTGAGATGGAATGATACCACACAAGGCAAACAAAACCCAAATCTGACAATCCCAGGATCGTACATTGCAGAGAAGATGGAGAAAGCCCCATATATGTCCATAGAATTACCAAAAGTAAGTGGTATTTTCACTATTTTGCAAGAAAAATCTATCATATGTCGATTTAATGGTTTCTAGACCAAATATGAAGATCTAAATGAGTGGATCTACCTCAATTGGACCAGATATTGTGACATTTATCTATGGGCAAAAGGTTTATTTTGTGGTTCAATTTGATAATCAGAAATACTTTGATTATGTCATAAATGAAGGGCCATGGTTTTGGGGAAGGGTAGGGCTCTTTGTAACCATATGGTTTCCTGGTTTTGATGCCAACTTAATGGTGGTTACAAAAATGTCTGTTTGGGTAAGGCTACATAACCTTCCACTCCTCTTTTGTTAACACCAGGTCCTAGAAGTCATTGGGAACTCTTTGGGAAGGTTCCTAAAGATGGATCGAGAAAAAATGGACAAAGGTATCTTCAATTTTGCACGCATATGTGTGGAGATGGATTTAAGAAAAGGCCTTCCTAATCATATTCACCTGACACATCAAGACTTCAAGTGGACACAGTGGTTATATTTTGAAAATACTGCCTTTAGATGCCGAATTTTCCATCAAACAGGGCACTTGCAGAACACATGCAATCAAGCAAAGAAAAGGACAAAGAAAAGATCACAAAATAAAAAAGGATGGAAATTCCCAGATCCTCCTTCTTCAAATGATGAGGATGAAGAAATGGATGAGACCCAACAACATCTAGAGACACAAAATCAACAAGGTTCTCAAAAGGAGGGAGAAGAGAAGTAGAAGGATCAGAACAAATAGGCAGAGATTCCCAATAACTCAACAGTGGTTTCAATCCATGAGAACCAACATGAGGACAAGAGAAACAATCAAGGATCATGTGGAACAAAGAGATCTCATGTTTCTGAGAGCTCAGATTCAGATAAAGAAGCCCCAAACATTTCAGGAAATAATGAGTTGGCAATTGTTTCAACTACTCCATCACTTGGGGTTTGGCAAAAAGTCCAAAAGAAAAAAGGAAAAAAAAAAAACCAGTTTATCTGGTCAAATGTAATTTTAATTTTTGTAGCCTAGCTACTATGAGTGCTTAAAGCACATACACTAGTCCCTAGGGACAATACCTGAATGCACTTGCACATCTACTCTATGTAACTTATTGTTTTTATTAATAGAAAGTTGTGATTTTTCCTTGAGAAAAAAAACAAAAATAAAAATTATCAATAAGAGAAAAATGTTTTAATGTTGCCCATAAATAATATATTTCAATATCATACATAAATAAAATATTGTCCATATATATATCTATATATATATATATATATATATATATGATGATGATGATGATGATGATGATGATTAAGTTCCACGCATACCATAATTTATCGGACTTTAAGAAAGGTAAGAGATTACTTGGAGGGGGGAGAGGGCTCGACAATTGGAACCCAAGCCATCACAACCCTCTTTTTCGTGTTGCCTTGCCCTAGATTTCTACCGCCTCTGAGTCCTGCTTGCCTTGCCAGTTACCTATCATTGCCGTCAATGGAGGTTCTGTGTTTTTCCTGGAGTTGGGTTCGTTGTAGCCTCATTTTCTCACCTTGTCGTTGGACGAGGTTTTGGATTTTCCTAAAGTTGGGATTGTTGGTTCCACCTCTTGTTGTTGGTCTTGATCGTGGTTCAAATATTTTTGGGATTGTTAGTGTCACTGCCCTGTTCCGTTATGGTATCTATGGGTCATTTTCCTTTTTCCATTCGTTTTCCATCATCATCACTTGTGCCTCCTCTCTAGTGGTGTTATGTTGTTGCATACTCCATTTTGTTGCAAGTTTTTTAAGTGAAGCTAGGGTTTATCACCCTGCCTTTGTAATGTTTTGTTGCTCGTTTTCAAGGCTTGTTTTATGGGTTCACATGAGCTCTGTTTTGTTATATGGTGGATTGTTTCTAAGTCTGTAATGTCTTTGGGGGGTTCGGCCTTACAGTTGGCCTGCTTGGAGCCATTGGGTTCTAGAGTTTTTCTTTTGTTGGGTTAATGTGTGGGACTCTAAGGTATTTTTATTATCACTGTACTTTTCTTTGATGGGGGGACTAGTTTTTTTTGTGCCCTGCGAACATTTTTCAGCAATGACGTGAGTTGTTTTTTCTCAAATGCATTTAGCATATAGAAAATGTAATTTTGTTCTTTCTTTTGAATGAATAAAATTATGTCTCTTTTTCTCTCGGAAAAGGTAAGAGATTACTTGGATTTCCTAATAATTTTATTTTTATGCTAAAAAAGCATTAAGAGAAGCATTCCAACATCACTATATATTTGATGACTTAAAAGGTTAGGAAGGTCATTATTGTGACAAATATTTTGAAATTGTAATCTAATTTTGAGTATATGTAAGAAAAATCAATTTCATCTTCAACCTTCCGATAATCTAAAATATGAACATTTCTTTTATATGGCAATGTTTAGGGAACACCATGTTTCATTATGGAGCTCTTGAAAGTATGTCCCTATTTTAGCGATGTGGAGTCAAAACAAACAGATACTTTTAATCTTCCAGATTAGGGTCTGTCTCCTCCTTATAGTATCTAAATCCAATTCTTTATCACACCATAGATTCTCCCTAAATTTAAATGTAATGATATTTTTAATATTATTAGTATTCTCTAAAATCACTTCTTCATTTATTCCTCAATGATTTACCCCTCTCTCAACATCCATATGTCATCCTTACTTGAGTTGTTGGTGTTTTTGGCTAGAGTTTGAAACAATTTTTGGGAGCCTCTTGTCATCCATATTGTTTATCTTATTCTTATCAATTGAGTACCTAATCATAGTCATGTTCTCAATTGGGGAAAGGCTCATTTCAATGAGGATAAGCTAGGATGTATTGCCTTAAATTTTGAAATTATAAGTTTTAAAATTATTTTGTATCCATTAATATTTTAATGTTATTAGTATTCTCCAAAATCATTTCTTCCTTTATTACTCAATGATTTAACTCAAACTTAGCATCGTTATGTCATCCCTAGTTGAATTTTTGGTGGTTTTGATTGGAGTTTGAAACAATTTTGGGAGCCTCTTGTCATCCATGTTGTTTATCTTATCCGTGTGCATTGAGTACCTAATCATACCCATGTTTTGAATGGGGCAAAGGATCACTTCAATGAGGAGGATAAGTTAAGATGTATTGCCTTTAATTTTGAAATGATAAGTTATAAAATTCTTTTGGATCCATTCTATCCTTTTTTAGGATTCTCTAGAGAACTACTTCACCAAACTTCACATCCATATAAGATAACAAGAGTGACGAGAGTCTTAGAAGATTTTTTTCTTATCGCATTGTCAAAGGTCCACTAATTTACAATTGTCTTCAAGTTCATAATAAGATTTCCACCCTCCAATTATCTTTATCTCAATATTATAGTTTCAATTGAACTTGTGATAAATATGATTTCAAGATATTTCTATAAATAGACTTCCTCCAAACTATTATTCTCATATACAAAAATATTATAGATAATTTTTTTTAATTTAATTATCATAATTTTCATTTTATCAATATTCATAATGATACCCATACTGAAGAAATTTTCCTTAAAATTCTTAGGTTCTTAGATTATAAAAACTTCAAATTCCATTTCTTCTCCATAAAATTCCACTTATGTCGGTTGCATTGGAACTAAACGCAGTAGGCTCTCATGCATCATGTGGTATGTGTCCGCATTGAGTGAGAGACATATAGATGCCTCAATTGAACATCGTGATGGTCAGTCTAGTGATGAGTTTTCAAAATCATATTTTTGTTGTGACGTTACAACATGTGCTCTAGTTAATGAGCATTAAATGAACGAGATTGTATATGTTTATTGTTAGATTTTAGCATACTAATTATGAACATTAAATATTTACAACCGCCCTCATTTAATGCTTATTGACCAACTATTAAATGAATGACAGTAAACATCTACAGCTTCGCTCATTTAATGCTTATTGACCGACTATATATTTATATTGATGTTGACGTTGATGTTAACATTGGTTGCGCCGACGATTTTTTCGCTTATTTCTGTAAATACGGTCAACTTACTCTGAGGATGGTTTACAGTATTTGTGGGTAAATACGGTCACATTGGAGGTTTTCAAAATCATGATTTTGTTTTGAGGTTCCCGCGCACCCCTATGGTTTCGGGTGTCTTTATCCCAACTTTAAGAAATAGGGCTTTGTGGGTTGTTCGAAATTTTTAAAAATAGTAAATTCCGAAAACTAACCATATTACGAACTTTCAGCAGGAGAGAGCGGAAAATATATTTATTTTTAAACACTATTCCACTTGCAAGAGGAAAATATATTTATTTTTAAACACGATTCCACTTGTAAGAGAAAATATATTGATTTTTAAGCACGATTCCACTAGGTATATCCTAAAAATTAGGAAGATTTTCTTTTAAAGCACAATTCCACTTGAAAGAGGAAAATATGTTGATTTTTAAACACCATTCCACTTGTTATATCCTATATCCTAAAAATTAGAAGGAAATCTTTTTAAACACAATTCCACTTACAAGAGGAAAATATATTTATTTTTGAACACGATCCCACATGCAATTGGTAAAGATATTGAGTTTTAAACATGATTCCACTTGGTATATCCTAAAAAAAATAAGAGGAATTTTTAAGACAATACATCAAGATCGCATGTGTTCCTGTTCATTTACAATTTTTAAAATAGGAAGATTCATAAATTATAGTGTATGGTTGCGAGATTATAGCCGAAAGATTAGGATGGATTTATTAATAAACTTAACCTAAAATCAACAAAATTGATTAGTCATTAATGGATTAATTTTAAATTATGATATTGATGGTAACATTATGAGGCGAAAGAAATGTGTAAACATTATCTGGAATTTGATACGCATGAATTTGTGGAATTTATATGGATAATATTTCAAATTTGAAAGGGAAGATTGTTTGTCTTTACTACGTACATTCAAATTTTCAGCGCAACCAACATAAACTAAATTTTGTTCCACACGCTCCACTCATTTGCCACAATCAGATTCCCAAAGACTTTTTTTTTAATATGAAAAAAGCGTTATATTCATATCCAAGAGAGTACATAAACATCATAATGATACCGTCATATACCAACAGTTCAATACTGATACGAGTCCATAATGACTCGTCGGAAAAACATGTAAAGCCATCTTTACCAGTTTCATGCTTATATGCACAGTTCTAAACATATTTACATAATATTCAAATATCAGAATAGTCTAATAGTTCCTATGTTCAGTAAGCAAGTCCTATAGAACGAGATATCATATGTAAAACACAACAGTGAATAAAAGTCATAAACAACAAAAAAGTTCTGATATATTCCATCAGCAGTTGCAATATGAATCCACGGAGAAGAGGAATTATCCTGGAAGTGGCAACGCCCCGACATCCATGCAGAGGTCCCCCATCTTGATCTCGATGTGCATCCCATCCAGCTTGTCCAGTATCCCTCTCTTTGAAAGTCCATCCGTGATTTGGTTGAAATCTCTACCAATGTGCATAATCGTAGAGTCCTTTTGAGTGCCCCAAAGATATGTGATTTGTTACAGCCAACCTTGGAGTGTGGGTTGGTATATTTTTGCACCACGACATAATCAATGATAATCTTAGAATCCTCATATATGTGGATTTTAGGGATGTTCAAAAAATTAGAGAACCAGAGTAATCCCCATAATGCCATGGCTTCTGCCCTAGTGTTTGTGCTGCTGCCAGCACCCCAATGTACCCAAAAAGTCTGATCCGGTGAATGAAGTATCAAGAAGCCACATCCACATCTTCTTCTTTGTGATGCTCCGTTAAAGAAACCAGTCGAATAATCTATCCTCGGACAAGGTGGATTTTGTTTATTTATTTTTTTCCCATTCCCAATTGTTGTCCAATAGTGTGTAATTCTTTAATGCACTCCAACACCTGTGAAGCATTTTCTCTGAAATTTTTAAAGATGATATTATTCCTCCATCTCCAAATCTCCCAAAAGAGAATAGGAGGAATATTGCACCAAGAGGTATTTTGTTGGCTCCACCATTGTAAGCAGTCAGAAATACAGTTGAACTGAGTGTATTGGAAGCCAATATATCCAACAAGATTTTTCCAAATCTGAGAAGGCACATGACATGTTAAGAATAGGTGAAGATTTTTCTCCTCCACATCCCTGCAAAGTACACATATCCCCGGACCATACCAATTTCTCTTTTGGAGGTTTGCCCACGTTAGATTTTTATTTTTCCAAACCAACGAAAGGAAAAGAATGATCTTAATGGGGATTTTTGTTTTCCAATATTTAAAGAACTAACATAGCTCTGGATGTTGCGTCTCCAAACGGCAAAGTGTGAGGTATGTATATGCCACCATGACATTACCCCCTTTCATTTTACCTGACTAGGTGATCTTGTCCCTATTCGCGTTGCAACTAACTCTAGCAAGCTGCAAAGACAGTCAAATCCTATCCCATTCCTGCACTGTCTGTCCGTCCAATCCCAAATCCCTTGCCTGCTTCCAAATGGGGCATCTATCTTGCCATGTCGATATAACATGTTGCTAGAAGAATATGCCGCGACCGTTTAAACCATATATGAGATTATCAGGTAGTCTGTCAGCAACTTCAATGCCCACGATTTTATCCAAACCGATGATAATGTGATGACCAGTGCCCAATTTCCAGGCAAGTAGCATAAGAAAGCAATAATAGACTTTTGTAAAACTGAGCCATATAGCTGAGCCCAATTTGTTCCCAATACATCCCCTATGCATCCATACATGAAAATTGAGGTTCTTCAGGTATTTTTGTATAATGATCATACCCTAAGTGCCATCCCCAAATATCCCTCTCCAAAATGATTTAAGTAATAATGCACGGCCGAATCTCCTCAAATTCAATATGCCTCAGCCTCCCAAACGCTTCGGCATGGTAAGATGGTCTAGCTTGGCAAGATGGAATTTATTCTTGTTTTCATACCAGACCAGATGAATTTAGCAATGATCCCATTTAGTTTTTTGATGATGGTGAGTGGCAGATGGAATAAGTGTGCCCAGTACACTCCCATCTGCGTGGTCACCACTTGTGTCAATGTGATGCGACCCCCCATGGATAGGCATCTGTGTTCCCAACTAGATATTTTTTGTAGAATCTGTCTGCAAGCCACATCCAGTCATTGACTTTGTAACTGCATGGTTTGATATGGAATTCGAGGTATTTCATACCCCCGACAATACCTCAGAAGCCACTCTGAATAGCCTTCGAATGTAAGCAATAACCTCCATATCACATTGATCATGAAATATAGTAGATTTCATATGATTCATAATTAAACCAGATGCATTCCCAAACTTAGCAAAGATATGAAAAAGATGTAGCCAAGCGAACATGTTGAGGATCCCCATGTTGAGCACGGCAAGATATGGATGTCCCTACCAAGGAGTAGGAGATGAAAGTGACCCTCAGCCAAAACATTTTTAATATGGAGACTTAGCCCGTCCATAGCCAAAATGAATAAAAGTGGGGATAGTGAGTGGCACTGTCAAAGACCTCTCCCAGCCTTGAAGAATTTCGTAGGATAAGCATTTATAACCACAACATCTTGGACATTTGAAATGCAGGCCATAATCACTTAGCACCACTAGCTTGTATACAAATTTTGTGAAGAACCATCCTCAGTTAGCCCCAATCTAAATAGTCAAAAGCCTTTTTTAAATCCACTTTCATGATACCCACATTTAATTTTTTTGAGTGAATCGAGTGCATACACTCCTACGCAATCCCCACAGCATCATGAATCTATGTATTTTGCAAAAACCTGAACTGATGTGGGAAAATATACTTGGAGAGGGCGTGCCTTGTCCGGTTTGCAATAGTTTTAGAGATAAAATTGTAAACAAGATTACAAAGAGAGATAGGTCAGAAATCAGAGAAGGTGAGTGAGTGAGTCTTCTTCGGAATAAGCGTGGTGTAGCTGGAGTTTATGTCCTGATGTATAAAGCCCCAAACCCATGATTCCTTGACCATGTCAATAAGAACTCGTTTAATGAGATAAAAAAAGTGTGTAAAGATCCCCGCAGTCCATCCGTCGGGGCTAGGACTCTTATCCCCCTTGAACGATTTTAGTACCCCCAAGATTTCCTCCTCCGATACTGAATGATAGAGTGCCATATTAGCATCCTCATCAAACATGGAAGGAAAATTTTCGAGCCCCCATATCTGGTCCTTCGGGTAAACCAAATCCTTTGGCTATATGCTTGCTGAAAGTGGAGAACAGTGGCTCGACTAATGTCTTGCTGTGACTGAAGTTTGGTACCATTTGAATCAGAAATCTCCCAAATGGAATTAATCATTCGTCCATAGTTTGCATATCTATGAAAAAATTTGGTATTTCGGTCCCCTTCCCAAATCCAAATTGCTCTGCATTTTAATCGCCAAGTATGCAATTTCGGATGTCAGCGGGTAAACTATGTATAATAAAATGGGGGTGGATATCCAGAAGTTCTTTTGTAATTGCAGCAAGCTCTTTGTTCATATGCCGTTGTTTCCTTTTCTCCCATGCCTTAACCTCCCGCCGCAGGACCCCCAACTTGTCCTGAATGTGCAGCATGGGAGAGGTGCACCGAACCCTAACGCGGTTCAAGACATCACGCACAAGGGAATTAAAATTTGGGTCCTCAAGCCAAACCCGATTGAACTTAAAGGGCATGTCGCCTCTATAATCCTCCCTTCTCCAGTGTAGAGCAATGGGTTTGTGATTGGATATATAACTACTTACCACTTCAGAATATACCATCCCAAGCCTCTCAACGATCTGATCATGTAGGAGAATGTGATCCAATCGCTTTGCAATATATCCCGCACCTAACCTCCCATTGTCCATGGTTAGAATAAGTGTGGAGGGGAAAATGTCCACCAGATTGTGCTCCATGATGATATCTTTGATACGATCGGCCAAAACATCTATGCTTCTGGAAAACCCCCAAACCTTGTTCAAACCAATAGTATAGTTTAGATCCCACGCAATGACGAGATAAGTAAGGTCCAGTAACTCCGACTCGATCAAATTATCCCAAAAAGTGGCTCGATCACGGTATGGTGCATAGACATTTAGAATGTGAATTATTCCCTTGAGCCCGCGAATGTGACCAGCAAGGAGGATGCCAAGAAAACATGAAAAAGCCTTGACATTGACCCACCGAGGATCCTAGATAGCAACCAACCCACCCGAGAGGCCATGAGCATTAGTGGCCTCCATATGCTACTCGTGAAGCATATTTTTGAAGTACTCAACTACTTGAGGAACAACATGCATCATTTCCCGAAGAAGAATAATATAGGGATGAAGAGAAGAGAAAATTTCTCTGAGGGCCAGGATTTTGGAGCAGCGCCCAGACCTCGCATATTAAGTGAGAGGATGAAGGTCATGTTTGACCATATGCTGGCATCTGTGCTCCAAGGGCCCAAGGGGAGGAAGAACTAGAAATGGGGACATACATTATGTGTGAGGAAGAGAGTGCATATCGTGACGTCAGATGGAGATGGAATCGTGATTAAAAATCAATATATTTCAATATATTTTCTCTTACAAGTGGAATCGTGTTTAAAAATAAATATATTTTCCTCTTGCAAGTGGAATAGTGTTTAAAAATAAATATATTTTCCGCTCTCTCCTGCTGAAAGTTCGTAATATGGTTAGTTTTCGGAATTTACTATTTTTAAAAATTTCAAACAACCCACAAAGCCCCATTTCTTAAAGTTGGGATAGAGACACCCGAAACCATAGGGGTGCGCGCGAACCTCAAATCAAAATCATGATTTTGAAAACCTCCAACACAGCATACATCATGTCACATGAGAGGTGACCGTATTTACCCACAAATACTGTAAACCATCCTCAGAGTAAGTTGACCGTATTTACAGAAATAAGCGAAAAAATCATCGACGCAACCAATGTTAACATCAACGTCAACATCAATATAAATATATAGTCGGTCAATAAGCATTAAATGAGCGAAGCTGTAGATGTTTAATGTTCGGAGAATTAGTATGTCACAATATAACCATAAATATATACAATCTCACTCATTTAATAGTTGGTCAATAAGAATTAAATGAGCGTGGTTGTAAATATTTAACGTTCATAATTAGTATGTTAAAGTCTAACAATAAACATGTACAATATCGCTCATTTACTGCTCATTAACTAGAGCAGATGTCGTAACGTCACAACAAAAATATGATTTTGAAAACCCATCACTAGACTGATCATCACGATGTTCAATTGAGGCATCTATATGTCTCTCACTCAATGTGGACACATACCACACGATGCATGAGAGCCTACTGCGTTTAGTTCCAATGCAACCTACATAAGCGGAATTTTATTCAAAATTTCAGCGCAACCAACATAAACTAAATTTTATTCCACACGCTCCACTCATTTGCCACAATCAGATTCCCAAAGACTTTTTTTTAATATGAAAAAAGCGTTATATTCATATCCAAAAGAGTACATAAACATCATAATGATACCGTCATATACCAACAGTGCAATACTGATACAAGTCCGTAATGACTCGTCAGAAAAACATGTAAAGCCATCTTTACCAGTTTCATGCTTATATGCACAGTTCTAAACATATTTACATAATATTCAAATATCAGAATAGTTTAATAGTTCCTATGTTTAGTAAGCAAGTCCTATAGAACGAGATATCATATGTAAAACACAACAGTGAATAAAAGTCATAAACAACAAAAAAGTTCTGATATATTCCATCAACAGTTGCAATATGGATCCATGGAGAAGAGGAATTATCCTGGAAGTGGCAGCGCCCCGACATCCATGCAGAGGTCCCCCATCTTGATCTTGATGTGCATCCCTTCCAGCTTGTCCAGTATCCCTCTCTTTGAAATTCCATCCGTGATTTGGTTGAAATCTCTACCAATGTGCATAATCGTAGAGTCCTTTTAAGTGCCCCAAAGATATGTGATTTGTTACAGCGAACCTTGGAGTGTGGGTTGGTATATTTTTGCATATCCCACGACATAATCAATGATAATCTTAGAATCCTCATATATGTGGATTTTAGGGATGTTCAAAAAATTAGAGAACCAGAGTAATCCCCATAATGCCATGGATTCTGCCCTAGTGTTTGCGCTGCTGCCAGCACCCCAATGTACCCAAAAAGTCTGATCCAGTGAATGAAGTATCAAGAAGCCACATCTACATCTTCTTCTTTGTGATGCTCCGTTAAAGAAACCAGTCGGATAATCTATCCTCGGACAAGGTGGATTTTGTTTAATTTTTTTTTCCCATTCCCGATTGTTGTCTAATAGTGTGTAATTCTTTAATGCACTCCAACACCTATGAAGCATTTTCTCTGAAATTTTTAAAGATGATATTATTCCTCCATCTCCAGATCTCGCCAAAGAGAATAGGAGGAATATTGTGCCAAAAGGTATTTTGTTGGCTCCACCATTGTAAGCAGTTAGAAATACAGTTGAACTGAGTGTATTGGAAGCCAATATATCCAACAAGGTTTTTCCAAATCTGAGAAGCCACGTGACATGTTAAGAATAGGTGAAGATTTTTCTCCTCCACATCCTTGCAAAGTGCACATATCCCCGTCCCATACCAATTTCTCTTCTCGAGGTTTGCCCACGTTAGATTTTTATTTTTCCAAACCAACGAAAGGAAAAGAATGATCTTAATGGGGATTTTTGTTTTCCAATATTTAAAGAACTAACATAGCTCTGTGTGTTGTGTCTCCAAACGGCAAAGTGTGAGGTATGTATATGCCACCATGACATTGCCCCCTTTCATTTTACTTGACTAGGTGATCTTGTCCCTATCCACGTTGCGACTAACTCTAGCAAGCTGCAAAGACGGTCAAATCTTATCCCATTCCTGCACTGTCTGTCTGTCCAATCCCAAATCCCTTGCTTGCTTCCAAATGGGGCATCTATCTTGCCATGTCGATATAACATGTTGCTAGAAGAATATGTCGCGGCCGTTTAAACCATATATGATATTATCAGGTAGTCTGTGAGCAACTTCAATGCCCACAATTTTATCCAAACCGATGATAATGTGATGACCAGTGCCCAATTTCCAGGCAAGTAGCATAAGAAAGCAATAACAAACTTTTGTAAAACTGAGCCATATAGTTGAGCCCAATTTGTTCCCGATACATCCCCTGTGCATCCATACATGAAAATCGAGGTTCTTCAGGTATTTTTGTATAATGATCATACCCTAAGTGCCATCCCCAAATATCCCTCTCCAAAATGATTTAAGTAATAATGCACGGGCGAATCTCCTCAAATTCAATATGCCTCAGCCTCCCAAACGCTTCGGCATGGTAAGATGGTCTAGCTTGGAAAGATGGAATTTATTCTTGTTTTCATACCAGACCAGATGAATTTAGCAATGATCCCATTTAGTTTTTTGATGATGGTGAGTGGCAGATGGAATAAGTGTGCCCAGTACACTCCCATCTGCGTGGTCACCACTTGTGTCCATGTGATGCATAGGCATCTGTGTTCCCAACTAGATATTTTTTGTAGAATCTGTCTGCAAGCCACATCCAGTCATTGACTTTGTAACTGCATGGTTTGATATGGAATCCGAGGTATTTCATACCCCCGACAATACCTTAGAAGCCACTCTGAATAGCCTTTGAATGTAAGCAATAACCTCCATATCACATTGATCATGAAATATAGTAGATATCATATGATTCATAATTAAACAAGATGCATTCCCAAACTTAGCAAAGATATGAAAAAGATGTAGCCAAGCGAACTTGTTGAGGATCCCCATGATGAGCACGACAAGATATGGATGTCCCTACCAAGAAGTAGGAGATGAAAGTGACCCTCAGCGAAAACATTTTTAATATGGAGACTTAGCCCGTCCATAGCCAAAATGAATAAAAGTGGCGATAGTGAGCGGCGCTGTCAAAGACCTCTCCCAGCCATGAAGAATGTCATAGGATAAGCATTTATAACCACAACATCTTGGACATTTGAAACGCAAGCCATAATCACTCAGCACCACTAGCTTGTATACAAATTTTTTGAAGAACCATCCTCAGTTAGCCCCAATCTAAATAGTCAAAAGCCTTTTTTAAATCCACTTTCATGATACCCGCATTTAATTTTTTTGAGTGAATCTAGTGCATACACTCCTAGGCAATCCCCACAGCATCATGAATCTATGTATTTTGCAAAAACCTGAATTGATGCGGGGAAATATACTTGGAGAGGGTGTGCCTCGTCCGGTTTGCAATAGTTTTAGAGATAAAATTGTAAACAAGATTACAAAGAGAGATAGGTCAGAAATCAGAGAAGGTGAGTGAGTGAGTCTTCTTCGGAATAAGCATGATGTAGGTGGAGTTTATGTCCTGATGTATAAATCCCCAGACCCGCGATTCCTTGACCATGTCAATAATATCTCGTTTAATGAGATAAAAAAATTGTGTAAAGATCCCCGCAGTCCATCCGTCGGGGCTAGGACTCTTATCCCCCTTGAATGATTTTAATACCCCCAGGATTTCCTCCTCCGATACTGAATGATAGAGTGCCATATTAGCATCCTCATCAAACATGGAAGGAAAATTTTCGAGCCCCTAGATCTGGTCCTTCGGGTAAACCAAATCCCTTTGGCTATATGCTTGCTGAAAGTGGAGAATAGTGGCTCGATTAATGTCTTGCTGCGACTGAAGCTTGGTACCATTTGAATCAGAAATATCCCAAATGGAATTAATCATTCGCCCATGGTTTGCATATCTATGAAAAAATTTGGTATTTCGGTCCCCTTCCCAAATCCAAATTGCTTTGCATTTTAATCGCCAAGTAGTCTCTTTTATTTGGAGCAGTTGTTTCTTTTTGTGTTCCAAGACTTGTATGCAATTTTGGATGTCAGCAGGTAAATTATGTACAATAAAATGGGGGTGGATGTCCAAAAGTTCTTTTGTAATTGCAGCCATCTCTTCGTTCATATGCCGATGTTTCCTTTTCTCCCATGCCTTAACCTCCCGCCGTAGGATCCCCAACTTGTCCTGAATGTGCAGCATGGGAGAGGTGCACCGAACCCTGACGTGGTTCAAGACATCACACACAAGGGAATTAAAATCTAGGTCCTCAAGCCAAACCCGATTGAACTTAAAGGGCATGTCGCCTCTATAATCCTCCCTTCTCTAGTGTAGAGCAATGGGTTTGTGATTGGATATATAACTACTTACCACTTCAGAATATACCATCCCAAGCCTCTCAATGATCTGATCATGCAGGAGAAAGTGATCCAATCGCTTTGCAATATATCCTGCACCTGACCTCCCATTGTCCATGGTTAGAATAAGTGTGGAGGGGCAAATGTCCACCAGATTGTGCTTCATGATGATATCCTTGATACGATCGGCCAAAACATCTACGCTTATGGAAAACCCCCAAACCTCGTTCAAACCAATAATATAGTTTAGATCCCCCGCAATGATGAGTGAAGTAAGATCCAGTAACTCCGACTCGATCAGATTATCCCAAAAAATGGCTCGATCACGGTATGGTGCATAGACATTAAGAATGTGAATTCTACCCTTGAGCCTGCGAATGTGACCAGCAAGGAGGATGCCAACAAAACATGAAAAATCCTTGACATTGACCCACCAAGGATCCGAGATAGCAACCATCCCACCCGAGAGGCCATGAGCATCAGTGGTCGCCATATGCCAGTCCAGAAGCATCTTTCTGAAGTACTCAACCACCTGAGGAACAACATGCATCGTTTCCTGAAGAAGAATAATATAGGGATGGAGAGAAGAGAAAATTTCTCTGAGGGCCAGGAATTTTGGGGCAGCCCCCAGACCTCGCATATTAAGTGAGAGGATGAAGGTCATGTTTGACCATGTGCGAGCATCCGTGCTCCAAGGGCCCGAGGGGAGGAAGTACTAGCAATGGGGACATCAATGAGAGAATGTGCATCAACGGGACTAAAAGGGAGAGGTCGGGGACAACCTCGAAAGTGTCTGCTGCCACGATTATGTTTTCGGCAAACAATAATATTCCCAGTAGATGAGGGGCTGATGTGAGGGGATGAGTGGCCAGTAGGCTTGTGAATAGTAAGATAACGAAGATCTAGTGTCTTCTTTTGGAGGATAAAATCAAGGTCACTATCCACGGAGTTTGTGGGGGAGTTAAGAGGAGAGTGTGGCGATGCAGGACTAGTTCCTGACACGGGGGAATGTGGAGTGACGCAAGAAGGTGATGGCGTGGGGACATACATTATGTGTGAGGAAGAGAGTGCATATCGTGACGTCAGATGGAGAGGAGAAGTAGGCAGAGGTGGCAGACAATCACGAGGAGTAGGAATGTTCTGTTCTATAGGGTGGGGTGAGGTGGAAGACAGTCACGATGAGTAGGAATGTTCTGTTCTATACAGTGGGGTGAGGTGGCATCAGTCGAGGGAACATCGGACGCATCAGAAGTACGAGGGGACGATAGAATAGGAATATGGGCAAAGTCAAATGGATTTGCAAATAATTGTGAATAATGATGTCCAGATAAGAGTAAATTTGGATTACCTGATTTCTAAAGAGAACCACGCCCATGAGAAGGTGTTTTGAACCAATGATGAGGAGAAGCAGTAGGTGGAGCATCTTATCTTTATATTTTTTCCAATCGCCATGCCGATGAAGATGGTGCACCATAAGTCTACCGCTAATCCGCTGCAGACAATGTGCCAGCAGATGTCCAGTGTGATGGCAATTTAGACATCGAAAAGAGACCCCCTAGAAATCTAGTCTCTGACCAAATGAGTGTCGTCCTAGCTTAATTCAATATGATCCGGAAAACCCCCCACCCCCCGTACTCCTTCTCAATTAAGATCCAAGGAACCTACTTATTAGGTGCACCCAAACACCGAGGATCAACATACACGGATTTTCCAATGGCATTGCCAATGTCCATAAAAACTTGTCGCGTCTAGAATTTGATGGGAAAGGCAGGCAGTTTAACCCAAATCAACTTGTTTTGGGGAGTCTCCTTGAGAGGATTGAAGCCAATGTACCATGAGCGCAGTGTGAGAAAACTCCGCTCGCTAATCCAAGGAATAGCTTTGATTTTCATGAGGTCTTCCTGGTAGAGGAAGTGGAAACTATACCAACCATTTAATAGATGCACCACTGTAGGAATATAGGCTAACAATGTTTTCCATTTTGTTCAACCCAAACCCACATATCAACTTCACTCAACTCCGTAAAATGCCACTTACCAATGAGAGCACGCTTCTGAAGACTGGTAACTTGGTCGATCAGCATGTCATGGTCGAAGAACAGAGTAGGAGCCGGAGTAGTGATTTCTTCTTCGTCCCTTTGTTCCCCCATTCATCACGCCATTTTTGCAACTGTTCAACCTTCTTCCAATTCCTATAAATGGGTTTGTTTTGTAGTGAAGGCAACGCATTAAGGATGCTAGAGTCGAGGAGGGAGAGAGAGCCATGGATAAAGCCATTGTGTCCATGCTAGTTAGCTTTTTCATATTGATGGTAGCATTGGATAATGCGATTGCGGTATCTTGCAATTACCCAACAATTCCTAGTATTTATGGTGAATATCATCATCTCTATGACCACACCAGTAATTATTTTGTTTCAAAGAAATGCAGTGTAGAGGATCAATTGACATCATCTGGGAATAAAAGTGACATGGAGGTGCTTTTGTCATTCAAGGAGGCAATCACATTGGATCCACTAGGATCACTCTCCAACTGGGTAGCTGAGAAGTCGGAGAATGTTTGCTCATGGAAGGGTGTTTACAGCATAGATGGCCTCTTATTACTAAGACTTTCTGGATGAGGCCTCAAAGGTACTCTTTCCCCATCTCTTGGCAACCGTTCCTTATTTTGGCTAGATCTTTTAGATAATTTGTTGAGCGGAATAATTCCAGGTGAATTGGGCTTGTTGCAGAACTTAAGCGTAATGAATCTAAGTTTGAACAACTTGAATGGAATAATTCCAGTAGAATTGGGCTTACTGTAGAACTTGGTTATCTTTTCTCTAAATTCCAACAACTTCAGTGGACGAATTCCCATGGAATTGGGGTTGCGGCAGAACTTTTTGTTCTTGGATTTATCATTCAATAACTTGAGTTGAAGAATTCCCATGGAATTGGGTTCGCTACAGATATTAGACTGGCTAGATTTATCATTCAACAATTTGATTGGAAGGATTCCCTCATATCTAGGGAATTTCACATCTCTAAGAGCTCTACTGTTGTTCAAAAAAAAACTTAGAGGAATAATCCCTCAAGATATTGGAAAATTTTCATGTCTAACCTCATCAGATCTATCCAAAAACTTGTTGAATGGAAAGGTTCTAGATCTTTATAGTATTGTACATTCTTATATCGGATCAAGTTGTCAGAGAACAAACTGAGTGAACACATAGGCACAGGGTTTCCAATTTCCTTGTTGGGAATCTCTACTCATTCTAATAGTTTCTCTAGGAATCTTCCTGTGTCTTTATCCAATTGCACCAAACTTCAAGTATTAAATTTAAGGAAAAATAAATTGATTGGGAGCTTCCCTAAGATTATCAATATTTCCAATCATTACAAGTTTTAAGTATTGGTTACAACGAGCTTAGGGTGGTATCCAAATTGGATCAAAAATCTCCTTAAATTACAGGTGTTGGATTTATCCAATAATAATTTCACTAGGAGAATACCCTTTACTTTAGGGAGACTCCTAGGATTTCCAATCCCTAGCTCTTCTTAGTTTATTGGTAGTACAATATATATTGATGTGCAAGTTATCATTAAAGGCTATGATTATTCTCTAAAATATGTTTTACTAACAAATACCATTTTGGACTTTTCTAGTAACAATTTTATTGGAGAAATACCTCAAAGCATGGGAAATATGAGTTCCTTGCGATTTCTGAATTTATCTAGAAATCATTTGGAAGGAACAATTCCTACATCTTTGAGTGAGATATATACTTTGGAGCACTTAGAATTGGCTAAAAATAATTTGAGTGGAGAGATTCCTCAAGAACTCCCTAAATGAACCAAGTTGGCATATATGGATGTATCATTTAATATCTTTGTGGGCGAATCCCAAAAGCAACGCAATTGGACACTTTCAGTGTGACTTCATTTCAAAGGAACAAGTGCCTATGTGGTTATCCTTTACAGGTATGCAATAAAGCCACCCCAACAAGAAAAGATGGAGTATATGCAAATGTTAGTAAAGATCAAGGATGGTTAAATCATGTGGATGAACATCTCTCATTAATTTCATTAGGGTTAGGAGTAGGAATTGGCTTTGGTGGAGTTGTAACATTAATAATTATGTGGGGTAAAGCATGGCATTGGATGGTACCTCTAGAAATAAAACAATTTTATGGAGTGTATAGATTCCCTAAATGACTTATCTTTTGTCCATCCATAATACTATTCTCATAATATATGTATCAAAAATTAAAATAATATCTCATCAATAATATGTGAATGGTTTTTTTCATGGGGTCTTGGATAGACGATGATCTTGTGCCCTATTAAGGCACTCCTTATGTAAAGTGTTCTATTAAGGCACTTCTTGATGTAAAGTCACCAGCTCATTTTCCTGCCCCAATCAGGGTGATATAATGGACATGATGAAGATATAGTCCCACCAAGCTTACAAAAAAAAATGTGAATGGTTTTTCTATTTTCTATTTTAATTTTCCATTTCCACTTAATTATAGTTAACTATGGTTTTGTTTCACAATAAATAGTTTTTAATTTCTAGTTTACACATATTTTAAGCATTTTGAGAATTATTCATAATGAAGTGAGATACGGGTCCTATGTTTGGGCTTTTTACATAGATCTTGAAAGCAACCTTCTTGGTTGAGAATCCTTGTAAACAATTAACACATTTTTCTTTATCCTTCTTGTCTAGTTCCAGATGTTTCTCATGTGATATTTGATTAATATGTTTTTAACTTGATTTATAAAATTATGGTTACTTATGAATTGAAATTGACAATTTTTTTTATATTTATATTTTAATTGGCGTTTTTTAAACATGCTACGTTTTGACGCATTTTTTTTTTAAATCTTTATTTTTGTTGTTTAAAATTATTTTTTGACTACATATATGGATTCAACACCTTAAAAATCTCCAAAGGCACATGGACTGTTGAGAGTTTACGACTCAAACTTATGATTCCAAGAAATCCTTGCTGGATTCTAGACAATTTAAACTGGAAGATATGCTCGAAACCCTTCCAAAAAGTAGAATAGATTAGGACATTTTAATTTGGGTAAAAAATTAAATGAATATTATAACCTTAAAATTCATTTTTATTCAGAAATATATTTTTGGAATAAATATTAAAATTTTTGTAATGAAAAGAAAATTAAAGTTTACTTTATTATTAGGGGAAATTAAAAAATAAAAGTAAAATGGAAAAATTCAACAAATCTTAAAATTAAAATATATGTTGCTTTATAATTTTTGGACACCTCACAAATTAATTTAATACATAATTTTTGTATATAAATTTAATTATTATTAATCAATTATTGAATCAATAAAATTGTGATATATAATTCATGGAACCAAACAATTTAAAAGGTCATGTTGCTGCTTGTGGGATTTGTGATCATGAAAACAACAATATCATTGAAAATTCAAGTGCCACATCATTCAACTTTTTAAGGGAATCACCATATTATTCTTTTTTTGATATTTCATGAGGAATATGATAATCTTGATGACCCCACACCTAGTCGAAGTACTTCACTTTAACCCTATGATTCTTTTTAGATACAATTGACTTTGGAGGATTTCATGTATCAATTGACATCATGTAGGAATGAAAGGGACATGGAGGAACATATTTCTTTTGGAAAAGGTTATTACATTAGATCCACAAGGATTTTGTACAACTAGACAATTGAGAACTCAAAGAAGCTATACTCATGGAATATTGGTTCCTATATGCAACACACTAAAAGAGTTTTTGCAGTAATCCTTTATGGATTACATTTGAAAGGTACTCTCTCCCCATCTCTTGGTAGCCTCTCCTTATTGTGAACTTTGAATCTTTGAGAAAAAAAATTATGGGAAGAATTCCTCCGAAATTTGGATATCTTAAAGTGCTCCAAAAACTTTATCTCAACATTAATATTATTTGGGGCTATATTACAAAGTATTTTGTAATTGTACACACATTCAATGAAACATTCTTTCAAAAAGCATTTGCTAAAGACTATACCAAGATAATTGGGTCATCTAGTCAAGTTGGAATATCTCTCCTTATTCATTGATCTTCTAAGTTGGAGTATTGAACATCTTTGAAGAGATGCAAATCTCTCTAAGTATTGGACATTTATTTTAACAATATTGTTGGTCATGTCCTTTCAACCCTAGGAAATTATACTCAGTCATTAAGTATTGATTTTTCCATAAATAATTCAAGTGGAAGAATTCTAGTTGACTTGGACTTGCTATAGAACTTCGATTCCTTTATCTATATTCCACAACATGTTTGAATACAATTCTTCTATCTCCAAGAAAGTTCTCTTCTCTTTTTGACAACCTCTTGCTTCAAACATGTTAATTGGTAGTATCCTTGAAGCCATTATAAAATTTGACAAGTTGGCCCTTTTAAGTTTTTATTCAAACATGTTAATAAACAACTTACTTGATGGAATTTGCATTTTAATCAAGCTTCAAAGTCTTTATCTTTATAACAATATTTTCAAGGGTATCAAAAAATGCGTGTATCAAAGGCTATTAAGATTTTCCATGAACAAATTGCATGCAAAAATCCTCATGCCTTCTTAAGACCTATATAGTGAGTTATTACATTTATAGTATTGTATTATTTTTGTCCTTATTAGTTAACTAGGATTTTCAATGGTCAACTATATGCTTTAGTTGTAATTTCAATATTTTTTTTACTATATATACTGAGGATATTTTATTTAATACACGTCATCTTGCACATTTTCTATATAATAGATGGAGGTTGCATCCCAAAGAGGTTTTTGATTGGTTCTTCTCTCTCATTCTCAAGGCATGAAGTTGTTTCTCTTACTATTTTTAAACTATTTGGGTGTTTGATGCATAACATTGAACTTATCTAGAGAACTATTCCTCTAGAGAACTCATCCATGACACCTAAAGAATGTGAAGGTTTAACGAACTAGGTATCCCAATTAAGGAACCCGTTTAATGGCATGTGTAATATTGTGTTGAAAATGCTGATTTGGCATGTTCATAAGAAATCCTTAAAAGATAAATTTAATATAAAATGGAAATTTTTGATGGATCTAAATATGGAAAAGTGGATGGATTAAAACATGGAAAAGATAAAATGGAGAATTTGATGGATCAAAAGATAGAATGAAAGAAAAATACATGGAAACCATGTTCCTACATACCCTAGATGGGAGGCTCCTTAAAAGAGATATTATTACCCAAAGAAGTCATGAAAATAAGCAGAACAAAATTCTTGAATGCTTGTCACATATGGGGAGCATTTTAAAACATTTGTAGAACATGAACACCGAGTCACAAAATTATGGTCATTCATCACTCCAAGATCCACATCATCAAGGGTTCAACCTGGGGCTTTAACCCCATAATGTTTAGTATATAAACGACTATAAATATGAGGATAAGTAGTATATTTTATAAAATATTCTATAGTAAGTTCACAAAAATCATTAGAGTTAAATTAGAACGGAGACATATTATATAATAACAAAAAAACACTTATAGGTTCTACCTCCTCTTAAAAAAACTAATTACTACAGACTTCCTAATGACATGTCTATAATTGTATATCCTGCAAAATTGTTCACAGAGAAACACAATTTTACAATACTTACTCATTCACAATGAGAGGAGTCCATTCACATTGCATCCACCATTTCTGCATTTACATTTCCTTTTGTGGATTGAGGTCTCATTGTTGGGCTAGTCATTGGTATATTCTCCACATGATGACGCAAGGAATGTATTTCTTCATTTTTACGATCAACATTCAAGGGTAAGCATCATGTCTAATTTCTTTGCTCCTTAGAAGGAGACTTGATGAATGAGTAGCAAAAGAGAAGGGAAGTTGATGATTCTAGCTACCGGGGGATGCAGGTAGAGAGGGAACTTTGGGGGGCCTTCTCCTTCATCAGGGTGCCTATGGGGATCCATTAGGCCCTTACGGAAGGATCGTCCCTAGTTCCTAATCCTATCTCCATGAAATTCCCTAGAGCTCTTGAAGCAGAGACGCCAATGACATAGTAGGATAACACTAACAAATTAACTTACAGATAAAACTAGAGACTTATGCCAGGAAAGGAAAGGGCAGGTTACCAATTTATGAACCGAGTGAAAAATAAATTCCCACGAGCCTTTCACACTGTTGCTTCTGTTCATTTGGTCTGCTTCGTACTTAAGTCAACTCTGCGTTTATCGATCACCACCTGTGTCTGCTTCAGATTCAACTCATTCTAAAGGTGTTCTCTAAGGATTCTAGAATGAAGAGGACTGGACGTTCTTGTAAGACTAGTGCAACCAGCCAAAAGCACATCAATCCTTAGATCAGACTTCTCTTCCCAAGGACATAGATTCCAGGGATGGAGAAGGAGGAGCCAAGCTTCTTCAAACTCCAAACTTTTACCATCCTTGATAGATAAATAAACCCCATGAGTAAATAGGTTCTATCCTCAAATGCTTGAGGTGATGTTTGGTCCTCCCACACGAACCCAAACCTTTCTTCTGGTGTGGGTGATGTAGTTTCTAAGACCAAATGATTGAAAGGCACACATTCAAGATTTATTATTCAAATCCCACCATGCAAATCTACCTCGAGAAGAGTACATAGGGCACATGACCTACATGTTGGTCCAACGCCTCCATCCATATGAGACTACCACCAATTAAATTATTCACTTTACTCATCATTGAATGTGCCTTTCAAACATTGATTCTCATAGATTTGTTAATTAAATCCTACTTCTCCATAATGATTTTAATATTTTCATAGCCTAAGAACATAGAGTGATATGAGATATTCATAAGCAATGTCATGGAATGGTTCTCCAACTCCTTTTCCCATTGACCTCTTTTTGGCCCTTCTTCATACCACATGCTAGATTGGCTTGTTGGTCCACCTCTGAATTCTAGCTCCTTATGACATGGAAGAAGCTTTTGTGTTGAAAGAATTCCAATGTACTCATAAGTCTTTGCAAAAGAATATTTAGCTTGCTTTCCTTGGAGGATACACCCTTTTGCAGGAAATGGATGGTTATGAGAGAATACCCCACAATGGCAATCTTGGAGATTTCATGATCCTTGGCTAAAATCAGTCCTAAAAGAAGATTGTACATTTCTGACATGTTGTTGATTTCTTTACCAAGGCCCCACACAAACTTAATTTCTTGTTGTTCAATAGGATCCCTCCGCCGCCTGTCACTCCTAAAAAAATGAGAACATTAGCAATAATAAATAAATAAATAAATTCCTAGATTTGGGTGAGATCTCGTAGTGCGGAAATGGTGGGATATGTGCCCCTGTCATACAATTAATAATAGGGCATGAAGGGTACATGCATGCTCGCCCTCACTTATTTTCACCCATGCGAAATGTGGCGAGGATATTGAGTATCTTTATCCGTCAGCATTTGGGTAGGCCCACAAACACGATCGTTGGTTTCTATGGAGGTAGTGTCGAAGGTTTCTTGGAAACAACCTTGGCATTACAGGCCCTCCCAATGAAGGATTGATCATTTGGATGGAAGTGAACCCAATCGCTATTGGAATATGCCACCCTTATAATTGTTGTATTCGCGGGTATATTTACTTTGTCAAATTTCTGCATCCCACTATCCTTGTAATTTTCTTGGGTCTTAATAGTCTATGGATGGATGCTCCTAGTGTAAATTTATAGTTTAGAATAGTATTATTTCTAAAATTGTGGGACATAGGGGTAAGCCTTTTCTCTAGGTTGTCCGGGGTCCTACGACTCATGCCCAAAAACACTTTTCCCTGTTTTAGTATCTTTCCAACCTATGCGCTCTTGCATCTTTGGAATCTCTATTTAGTAAATGTTGGAATATAATCCTAACATCTACATTTATTTTTTAGCCTAAGTATCCTTGACTTAGCCACATGCACTAAAAATCATGTTCACACTTAGTTTTCGGTAAACTAGCTCGGTGGACCAACTTTCCCTTGTTTTTTGCCTTTAAAGGCTTAATATTATGGAAATATTGGTCCAACCACTTTCCTAAACCATTTAGACATCTAAGTTCATGTTCACACATAACCACACCTCATTCACTTGAGCTATTTGAGGATTGGTGCCCCACATGAAGATTCCCCCTTAAATCAAGGGATTTGGTCCCTTGGACCATTTTAGCATGTTTTAAAGTTGCCTTCCTTCGGAAATGTGCCCCTCCTCATGCTTTCCTCATGGTTGATAGTTGGCATAGGTTGTCTTGAGTCATTGTTGCTATTTTAGGCCTCCCTTTAGCTTTTCTTAGCCTTTTTCTAGTTTTTTTCTAGTTTTTTTCCTAGTTTTCTAGATTCGGCAATTTCTATATAACCACCTCCCTTTGGGATTTGAGGTTTGGTTGCTTATGTATTACTATTGTTCATTAATTTAATACATTGATTTTAAGGAGCATATTCTTTCTCTCCTCTCTTGAATATCAGCAAATTACTTGTGTTTAATTTAACTAGAATTCTAGATCTATCAGAGTTTCTGCAGGAATTCTACATGGTATCGGAGCTAGTTCGAATCTAGTGGATTGTACATGGTTTTATTTGAAGGTATAGATCATCAGGAGGTGCAGCAAGCAGCAATGGATCATCTCTCTCAACCCACAAAACTCATTCTAAATCCTTTCAATTACTTCGAATGGAAGACAGAGATCACTTTGCTCCTTCGAAGCAAAGGGCTTTACAAGGTAACAATGGGGACGGAGACTGAACCGACTTCTGCAGTGGAGAAGATCAAGTATTTCAATAAATTAGATGAAGCAATTGGGCTAATATGCCTATCAATTTCCAGAGAACTCCTCTTTCATGTTAGTGGAGTCACTACTCCTGATGCGGTTTGGACCACATTGGAAGGACTATTCGGCAAGCAGGATGAAATGAGAGTGCATCAACTGGAGAATGAACTCATATCCCTCAGTTCGACTCATTTCAACAACCTGAAAGAATACTTCACCAATTTTAAATACCTTCTCATTGAACTTGATGCATGTGGAGTCAAGAAAGAGGAAGATCAACTCATCCTTTCGATTCTCTCAAAATTAGGCCCTGAATATTCCATATTTGTATCGTCTTTTCAAGCATCTAAATTGACTCAGGAAAAATGGAAAATGCCTCCATTGAATGACGTCATTGCAGCATTGACTCAAGAGCAAGCTAATTTCGTCCAAATGGGTGCCATCAAGTGCTCAAAGAACCAAGCACTTGCAGCTACTGATGCTCCAAAGAGCAGTGGAAGAGACAAGCAAAAAGGGAAGGGTAAATTTAATGAATCGAAGAAGGAGAGACCCGTACAATATTTAGAGAGCTCTTCTTTGCCTAAGGTAAGAACAAGAAGGAAAGAACACTTTGCAGCTACTGTTCCAAAGGTTTTCATCCCAAAGAAAATTGCAGGAGGAAAACAATCGATGAGATGGCTAAGCAATTGTAACAGCACAATCTCACTGTGCCCGAGAATGCAAAGAAGAAGGATGATAATAGAACGGGAGATGGGAGAGGGAGAGCATGAGATGGTCATGCTTTAATGGCTGTCACATCCAATCCATCAGCGTGGATCCTTGATTCAGGTGCATCGAACCATATGGTTGCATCAAAAGATGATTTTTCCTCCATTGAAGAAAGCACCAGATCCCCAGTTTACTTGGGAGATGCCACACTCACCCAAAGGTGTGTAGAGAAGGAATTGTAGACCTTGAAGGGGTCTGCTTCACAAATGGGCTTCATGTTCCCTTGCTACTCACAAATCTTCTCTCGATATATCAGATCACTCATTCCGGCTCTGGAAGGAAGGTGGAGTTCACTCCAGACTCCATAGTGATTACCGAAATTTCCACGAGTTCACAGCTTGCACATGGAATTGCAGATCAGGGTTCTCGTTTGTATTTCTTCTCCCACTTTGTTCCTAAATATATTAGCACTGTATTTCTATCACAATCTAATGATATCAGCAGGGTATGGCATGAAATATTTGGCCATCTAAACTATAAGTACTTGCATCAACTTAGCAAGGAAAACATGGTAGAAGGATTGCCTGCTATTAAATTCACAAGCGATGTATGTCAAGGATGCATTCTTGGCAAGCATCCAGAGCAAAAATTTGACAAAGAGAAGGCATAGAGAGATTCTTCACTTCTTGGGTTGATTCACAGTGACATCACGGGCCCATTCCTGTCGCCTTCAATCAGTAAGGCTCGATATGTACTCACCTTCATAGATGTTTTCTCTCACTTTACTTGGGTATTTTTTTGAAATTAAAATCGGAAGTATTTGAATGCCTTATATAATTTAAAGCACTTGTTGAGAATGAGTCTGGGTGTAAGATTAAGATACTCCATACTGATAATGGGGGGGAGTATGTCAACAAAGATGTGAAGCAACTTTGTATTGATGCAGGTATACAGCTACAACACACAATGCCATATATGTAGAAATTCCCACCTGTAGATCACCTGATAATGCAATATACTAAAGTAAAATACTTGATTTACTTCTACAACCAATTTAGCGGAAGCTTAATCGAACATGAACAACATCAATAAGAAAACATATAACTAATATGGAGAAATCAAACACACATAACATAGAAGATATAACCAGGGGAAAGTACCAGCCTAAAACCCCACTCTCTGTATTATCATACATAGGATTTATACAAAGCCTTAGCTCTCATACAGCTAGCCAGTTCTCAGTACAATCCTCACAGATGAAGGTGGAAATACATCAGGATTACACAGAGCCTTAGCTCTCACAGCTAGCCAGCTCTCAATGCAATCCTCCTGGATGCTCACAGGCAATCAAGACTTCTCCTTTGCCCTCCAAGCCTCCTATTTCCTTGCGCAGTTTTTCCTGGGTGATCCTCCTGTTACCAAGTGTAACACTGATCTCTCACACTGATCTCACACCCTGTAAAACTGCACAATCCTCAAGGAACCTTAATCCTTCTGCTTGGATGATTTTCCTTTATAGGAAAAAATCCATCCAACTGATAGTACACTGTCCCTCCTGTGATCTCAACTGGGTCTTTCTCTGAAATGACATGCATGAGTTATTTATGAGAGAATATTCAATTATCTGAAGTGCAGCAATTACGTGCATGCAAGCATTAAGTAACTGAACTCACATTAATTTAAACAAACTGTTTAAATCAAATATAACTGGACTTGACTTAGTTAACCAAGCCAACTAATTACTACTCAAATTAGAACTCGTCCTTATCTCTTTAACTGATGGATAAATTCCTCAATTAATAGATAAACTCTTGCATGTCCTCACATAGACTTCAAGTTTGATTTTCCTTAACTAATTAACTCAAGATGAATTAATTAATTAATTTTCAAACTGCTGTTAATATCAAATTCGAATTTTACTTCCTATTTTTAGTCCAGGGACTGACTAAAATAGGAATCCATCCTGAACTGCTAAAACTAGAATGTTATCTTTAACACTTCCATTTTTCATTCCCTGTTGCTCAATCCAGCACTGGTATCCAAACTGCTATTTTTAGCAGTGATATATTTTAGCACTTCTATTTTTTAGCATTTATTATTGCCATTTTTCAACAATATGCACCACAGTAGAATGGTGTCGCGGAGAGGAAAAATGGTTGTTAAAAGAGATGGCCAATTGTATGCTACAGTCCAAATCATTAGCTCCTAAGTTATGGGCTGAAGCTATTAACTGTGCAACATATATTCAGAATCGTATTCCTCACAAAGCACTAAAAGGCACCACTCCATTTGAATGTTGGACTGGTAAGAAACCGAAAGTGTCGCACTTTCGCATTTTTAGTTCACGAGCATGGGCTCACATTCCGACAGATAAGAGGAAGGCTTTGGAGCCTCAAAGTGTTGAATGTATCTTTGTTGGATATCCTGATAGTGTCAAAGGATATAGATTGCTGGACTCTCACATTGAAAAGTTCCTTGTAGCTCGAAGTGTGAAGTTTGAAGAAGAATCACTGCATGATTTTTCAGCAGACCCTGCCGAGGAACCACTTGTTGCCACTGATGAGGAGGAGTCTGAAACTTCTTCGAGCACTTCAGAGCAGCCATTAGAGAAGCCTCTTGGTCTGATTCAGAGGATGAGGAGCAGGTCATGGCTGCTCCAACTTAGCTGCCAACTTGGGCAGAGAAAACCCTGCAAGATGCAGGTGAACTAGTCGGTGATCCTACAGATACAAGAAGGACTAGATCACAGCTTTTTGGGGCTCCTCAAGCCCTGACTGCCACCGAACCATTGCTTCCCATACATTGATATATGAAACTTGGTTCAGATCCATAGTCACACTCTGAGGCTGCTGGAAACCCGCTTTGGGAGGCTGCCATGGATGAAGAGTACTCTTCTCTCATGGAAAACAACACATGGGACTTGGTTCCACTTTCGAAAGGAAGAAAGCTTGTTCGATGCCGATGGATCTATCAGACAAATATTGCTGCAGATGGTGAGATCAGAAAGTACAAAGCTCGACTTATTGCAAAAGGATACTCACAGGTACATAGCATAGAATACACAGAGACATTTGCACCTGTTGCAAAAATGGACTCCATTCGACTAGTTTTAGCCATTACTGCTTCTCGTAAATGGGAAGTTCATCACATGGATGTGAAAAGTGCATTTCTTCATGGAGATCTCAAGGAGGAGATATATATGGAGCAGCCACAGGGATACATTCAGAACTCTTCCCTTGTTTGTAGACTAAAGAAATCTTTGTATGGCCTAAAACAGACTCCCAAAGCCCGATATGCAAAGATGGATTTTTTCCTTCTTTCCATTGGATTCATTCGATGCAAATCTGATCCGAATGTTTATTTGCTACAACATGATGATTCCCTTTTCCTGATAGTAATTTATATAGATGATTTACTGATGACAGGGAACCTTACCTCAGCGATTGATTCGACAAAATTAGCATTGGACGATCGATTTTCCATGACAAATTTGGGATTTTTGCACTACTTTCTTGGTCTTGAAGTTTGTTAGTCTACTTCAGGGATCAAGATGGCACAGTCTAAGTATGAATCAGATCTACTTGTCTACTTTCATATGACAGAATGCAAGCCAACAACATCTTACTCACACCCGACCTGATATATCTTTTGCAGTAGGAGTTTGTTCTAAATATATGTAGGAGCCCCATGAGCTTTGCTGGAAAGCTGCAAAGAGAATCCTTAGATATGTGAAAGGTACTTCCAGTTTTGGTATCTTTTATGCTGTAGATTGTTCACTTTCACTGATTGGGTACACAGATTTTGATTAGGCTGATGATGGTACAACCGTAAGTCCACCTCTGGTTATGTTTTCATCTTTGGTTTAGGGCCTTTTTGCTGGTCTAGCAAGAAGCAATCCATGATTGCTTTATCTACAACCGAGGCAAAGTATAGAGTTGCAGTGAATGCATCTACATAGGATGTTTGGTTGCAGGGGCTTCTCTCCGAGTTTGGTATTTAGTATCCACTTCTGACTGTCATATTTTGTGACAATAAGGGGTCCATTCAAATATTGATTGATCCAGTTCAGAGGCAAAGGACTAAACACATCGAGATTCACATGCATTACATCTGCGAGCTGATCCGTGACTGAGTCATATCACTGCAGCACTGCCCCACTGAGCAGCAAGTTGCAGACATCTTCACCAAGTCTTTCACTGAAAAGAAATTTTTAGAACTAAGAGCTATGCTTGGAGTGGTGGAGATAGCTGAGTAGGCCCTTCTGGCCACTTAGCCCTTTTTTCCTCTCTTTTTTTTTGGGGGGGGGGGGGGGGAGGTTTTCCCTCTTTCTTCATTTTATGAGGATCTTTTATTTATTGTACCTGAGTACCTAACATGGCATCTTGGTCGGGACTCAGTTTAGATAAGTGAGTTAGGATGGGGGGGGTTGTTGGAATATAATCCTAACATCTACATTTATTTTTTAGCCTAAGTATCCTTGACTTAGCCACATGCACTAAAAATCATGTTCACACTTTGTTTTTGGTAAACTAGCTCAGTGGACCAACTTTCCCTTGTTTTTTGCCTTTAAAGGCTTAATATTATGTAAATATTGGTCCAACCACTTTCCTAAACCATTTAGACATCTAAGTGCATGTTCACACCTAACCACACCTCATCCACTTAAGTTATTTGAGGATTGGCGCCCCACATGAAGATTCGCCCTTAAATCAAGGGATTTGGTCCCCTAGACCATTTTAACATGTTTTAAAGTTGCCTTCCTTAGGAACTGCGCCCCTCCTCATGCTTTCCTCATGGTTGATAGTTGGCATAGGTTGTCTGGAGTCATTGTTGCTATTTTAGGCCTCCCTTAAGGTTTTCTTAGCCTTTTCTAGTTTTTTACTAGTTTTTTTCCTAGTTTTCTAGATTCGGCAATTTCTATATAACCACCTCCCTTTGGGATTAGAGGTTTGGTTGCTCATGTATTGTTAATTAATTTAATACATTGATTTTATGGAGCAAATTATTTCTCTCCTCTCTTGAATATCAACAAATTACTTGTGTTTAATTTAACTAGAATTCTAGATCTTTCAGAGTTTCTGCAAGAATTCTATAGTAAAATTGTTTGTCAAGTGTTGGGATGTTATATTTATTCTCTCTAAAATTTAGAAGAACCCTTAGACTGGCCTACTTTGGGGAGGTCTTCAGGGGATAACCCTGTGCTTTAGTATTTTTCTTGTACCTATGGGCATATGGTGTGTTCTGGACCTCTCTTGTCAGAATTTATGGTTGATACAAGGTAAAGAGGGTGGGAAATACTCATTTGGTTCGTTCTGATTTCATTGTTCCACTGCACATGTTTTTCTAAAACCTGTAAGACTGCACCTTAATTTATTCGGGTGGTATCTCCCTCTAGGTCATTTTCTAGTTTTGTGGTTTTCTTCCTGGATGAGATCTCTGAGGGTCACGATTTTTGTGTCAGTTTTCACTTGCATTTCCCATCTTCATTACTATCATCATCAAGAAATGGCTCGATCGATCTCGCTTCAGGAGAAAAATTCTAGGGGAAGTCGAGGTTGCATTCGAGGCCATGGGCGTGGAAGGAGTCAGCCTCAATCACGACTAAACAAGAGCAGGGGTTGCAGAACCAATCACGACCTCATTATGGATGTTATTAGGACCTATCAGACTAACACACACCCTCACGCCCATCAAATTGTTATTGGTTGGAAAACTGAAATTGGACAACAAACAACAAATTATGAGATGGAGTTAGATGAGTGGAAATATCTCATCCTAGACCCTGGCCAAACCAGAGGCTATTGCACCCAGTATCAACAGACCTTATATCTTTTCTGGATGAAGAAGATAGTTTTGGAAGAATCCTTGACCTCAACTTTTGCAGGAATCTCAAAGCCAACAACAAAAAATTCAAGAAATCTACAAGGAATTCCAACTTATACAATGTTGAAGATAGAACATCAGTATGCAAAAGCAATCATTTGTAGATTCTATAAGTAAGAGTAATTTTCTAATTATATTATTGAATAAAATTTGAATGGTGATTACAATCCTTCATGGCGGTTGCCTATATAGGCATTGACTAACGATGAAGGTGAGTGGTCACATATTTTGGCTTATGCCACTTCATAATTAATGGGTCATTAATTAATTAAATTATATAATTTATTATTAATATTATTATTTAATTAATGTATTTTATGAATATTTTATTCATAACATTTCCACCCCCCTTTAGAGATGCTTTGTCCTCAAAGCATAATAAGAAGGGTTTTCTCTAGTTGAACACACTGCTATGGAATGGTATCCTTTATTTTGACTTGGTTTCTGCTTTGTGAGTTGGTGAAAACCTCATGTATATTTGCACCTTTCTTCAATTTGGAAGTGTTAACACCATATAATTAATAATGTTGTGCTTGCCAACTAAACTCCATGAATTGTTCTTCAAGGTTCATAGTTGATCAAGGTGGATATTGGTGGCCACCCACCTATTCCACTTGGACCCCCACCATTATTTATTTTCAGTTTCCTTAATTGTATCCCAACATACTATTTTTGGCCATTTTTTGGGTCCTAAACTTCTGCAACCATTTTGAGGGACTAAAAGACGTTTTTAGAGAAAACGGAGAGATGAGAAAAGTTCCTTCCTCATGCATGAGCTTTTTTTCAGACTCCTCTTTGAGATCTTTGAAATGAGGTATTATGATAGCCAAATGGAGATCGTATGACAAAGTTACGACCCCGAGAAATTGATGTACCAGTTTACCCAAATGGGGCCCACAGTTTTGGTGCTTCATCTCCTAGGGTAGGTTTTTGGATGTTTAGGGTTTTTCATTTATTTCTCAATAATAAATAGGCCTTTGACTCTCATTGCAACATAGTTCAGAGGCATGTAATTGCCACATCTCTTCTTAGAGATAAGCTACCATTGCCCGAGCTAGTTTATTTTTATTTCTGTAGGTAAGCATATTTGAGTTTTGTGATATCAATGAAATGAAGTTTTATTTATGCTGCATCTTTGTGTATATGGGTATTTCTATATTTTTTTTTTTTTCGTTCCTGCATAAGTTTGGATTAGTGGTATCAGAGCGATCTTATATTTCTCTATTTTTCCTTGATGTCCCCACAAGGTCAAGATATAAGGAGTTAGGGCTCGATCTGGTTGAAGCTTTGCAAGACCAATGTCGCAAAAACCTGATGACTTCCTATGGCGGAAGAAAAGAAAGATGGGGGTGCAAGAGACCCTAACATAATACTGCTCGAGGAAGCCCTCAAGAGCCAAAGAAAAACTGATGATGGATAAATTTTCCTAGATCCTTCGACGCTATCCACAAGTGACATATCTTCATCCAGTAGCCACACTGGAGCACCACCACTTTTAAGGTACAAGTTAAATTTGATATTACCATATTTGAGGGCCAGATAGATGAAAACATCGTAGATAATGGTTAAAATCTGTTGGAAGGATATTTTTTAAGTTCATGACTTTCCAATTGGGAAAATATACTTTTACACTTCTCAAAGTCCCCCACACGTCAGGACGGTGGGAAACCTACTGTGAACAAAAGGATGAGAGGAATCCTCACTTTTTTGAGCCACACCCACATGGAATTATTTCCGAGATGCCATCAAGGAATAATAATTACCCTATCGGGAGAGATGAAGATAAATGCATAAAGTGAACTATGCTACGGCAGGGAAGGGACCAAGATGTACTGGAGTTTACAAATGTTTTCCATACCCTTCGCACGAAGCTGGGTATCAAGGATTCTCAATGACATTTGGTACTCAAGTAACGCGGTTGTCTACACAAGTATATTTAGGAAAAGATGGATTTCTTGGACATCTCCTCACTCGGCACAAACGTAACGATACACTGCCAAGATTGAGAAAATGTTTAAATAGAAGAAGCGAGACTTTGGATTTTCAAATCTGAAGCAAGGAAAATGCGCCCCCAAACCACAGAGAAAAGGACAAAGCCAAGGTGGGGTAACCTAGGAAAACCTATTGAAGCCACAAGAAAAGAACAACACTGCAAAAATAAAGGACACGAGAAAATCGTGTGAGTTCCATAAGTGCTCCACTCATAACACAAGTGAGTGTCGAGCCAAGCAGTCACTAGTGGCCGAGCTGAAGGCTTCCAAATCAGACGCATATTACGACTCTGAGTTAGAAACCAACAAGGGGAATGATACAGGGATGCAGATCATTGACATGAAGCCTAGTGCCATCGTGGCCACCACTAAGATCCAGAAGAATGAGCTTGAAGATCCATAGGGGGGGAGTGCCTCTTCCACTCACAAATGTGGGTGAAAGGTTCTCTGCTACAGTTCATTGTTGAAAACATGAGCCAAAATAACCTCATTTCAGTAGAGCTCATGAAGAGGCTGGGCCTACCGACTACAACACATATGCAGTCGTACAACATCAGGTGGCTTCACCAAGGATGATATCTTCACGTCAGCCAACAGTGTCGCCTTACCTACAACATCAATCCCTTCATAGATGAGGTACTACGTGATGTTTCTCCTCTTGAAGTTTGTGATGTATTACAAGGACAACCATACTTGTGGATGTGACATGTTGTATATGAGTCTAGACTGCACTCTGTGATTATTACTTGGGCGATAAGTTATACAAGATACTTGAGGTAGCCCCACCTACCTCCATCTCTTTGATCACTACAAAGAAATGTTGTAAGATCATTTCCCAGATCAGGAAATTTGTTTTCCTTATGATTTTCCCTCAGGGAAAGAAGACAGTTGTGGCCACGGCTCCCAGATAGGCTCCTCCACACAACAACAGTAGAGGGACAAGGTCATGGAGGAGTATATGGACATTTTCACTTCACCTACAGGGGTACCTTTGGACTGTCAGGTCAAACACTCCATCGATCAGACCCCGGGCACGTCGCTACCCAATGGACCAATCTATCGATGCTCTGTTCTGAGAACAATGAGATCAC